>JARQWA010000089.1:0-109160 GCA_030294605.1 Ambrosiella beaveri
GAGGACACTCGCAAGGCCTTCCGTGCCAGAGTCCAGGCCGAAGAAGCCAAGCGCCTACCCTTAAAATAATCAATGATTCGCGTCATCTGGCAACTGCTGGTGCTCGTGAAAAGCGGCCCGAGTCGCCTTCGTTGGACTTTGTGGAGGAGGTTGATAGGGAGGAACGTGGACAGGGGCGGACACGACCGAGGACTGAGGCGCCAAATCTTAAGTTTAAGAAGTTCTTTTTTCATGACGGAAATAACAATGAAAAGAAAGGAAAGGAAAGAGGGAGAAGTGATACAGGCGCCAAAGGTCATTGTCCTCGCAGATGACAAAGTGCAGAATTCCCCGGCGCCTTGTATTACCGTGCCTTTTCCGGTAGGGATGGATAGAGAAGACAGACACCGGGAGACTCCAGTGACGGAATGTGGCTGGAGCAGACCACCCAGTCCATGCGGCGATGCCCAGAGACTAACCTCTGAGTTACATCAGACTACCGAGACTCCCCAGGCACCCGAAAGCAATGACCCGCTATACCTTTAGTCGAGGGCACCTTCGCTGAAAGGCGTCGTGATGTATATCCTGACAACCAATGTCAGGCATTCGGTATAAGGCCCACAAGTTATGACTTTTTTTTCATTGTTTCGATTTCCTTTATTTACGGATCTTAGAATTGGGTAAAACTTGGCGTAGGTTGGCTGTGGCGTTTTGGGGATTTACTTATTATTATACCACTATTTGGCCTTTGTGGCTCAGATACTTTTATTACCAAGGTATTACTACTATTAATACGATAATCTATTATATAACAATTGCGCAACATAACATTTGATCAAATATCCACCTTTTGGACTCGAAATTACATAACCAATATCATGTCGTACAAGCCTGTCATATTTCCATCTTGTGTCGCATCGGAACAGGAAGGAACATCGTGACACAACTCCACATAAGAGTCGAAGTAACAAATATCTAAGATTGGAATTTTCTACATGGCATTGTCTATGAACTTCATTCCACCTCATATATCAAACATCAAATTAACAACTCCAAAGACATCACTGTTCTTTCTTCCCCGCCACCGTCCGCACCGGAGTCTTCAGACCCAATAACACAACGCAAACAACCACCAATATCCCCATGGTGCCCATCAGATAGGCGACCTCTCTCCCCGCCCACCAGTACACACTAGTAAACAGAACCGGCCCCATCGCACGCCCCAACTGCCCCCAACTACGCATGTTCCCGAGCTTGCCGCCTCTCTCGGTCGTTTTCGCCTCGAAGCTGGTCAAGGCATTCAAGCCAGTAACAACAGTAGCCGAAGTCATGGCCAAGAAGGTGGCCGCCAGGTACAGGCCGCCAACTGACTGAACACGACCGAGAAGGATAAAAGCACCAAGGCAAGAGATGACACCAAGGCGAACGGACGTGAAAGGCGGCAAACGGCGAGTGACGCCGCCTTGAAGGAGAGAAGCAACGAGACCGATGTAGCCGAGAAGGCGGCCGTTCTTGGCCGAGGTGAAGCCAAACAGGTCGTAGGTCATGAAGGACAAAGAAGACTCCATGCCAGAGAAGAACAGGAGAAAAGTGAAGTGGACAGCGGAAAGAATAAAGAATGAGTTAGTGCGCTGAATAACCTCAGCAGTCTTTTCAGTCTCTTTCTTATCCTCCTCCTTGGTCTCCGTCTTCTTGAGTTTCGTCAGAGAAGGCAAAGTCTCCGGCAGGCACTTCCAGAGATACAGGGTCTCTACAACAATCAAAGCCAGCGAGACACCCGCCGCAGTAGCAAAGGGATTCGCCTTTACAACCTCAATACTCGAGAGATACGCCCCCAGCGCCGGCCCAAAAGTAAAGGCAATCGAAAAGCAAGCACCAATCATGGCCATGGTAGATCCCCGAGAAGACTCATCCGAGATATCTGTTGCCATGGCAGTGGCAATCTGAACGTTTCCTTCCGACAGACCACCGACGACACGGGAGGCCAGGAAGGTCCGGAAGTCGGTGGCGGCGACCCACAGGAGGACGGAGAGGATGTTTCCACACATGGAGGCGAGAAGGGCGTTGCGACGGCCGTAGCGGTCAGAGATGTGGCCAATGACGGGGGAGGCGATGGCTTGGAGGATGGAGAATAAGCTGCCGAGGGCACCGCCGAGTAGGACAATATCGTAACGGGAGTCAATTTTGCGGTGGAAGGATTGCTTGTAGGCGTTGAGGTAGTTGAGGATACTTTGGAGCAAGGTGTGCGAGGCATCGGCGCCGACAACGACGGGCACTTCATTGTCGCGGTAGTATTCGAGAAGTTTGGGGAATAATGGTAGGATGAAAGTGAATGATATCTGGCAAGAGGAATTAGTTAGTGATTGTGCAATGACGTCGAAGCGATAACCCGGTGTAAAAACGGAGACGGGATGTCATGGGACACAAAGGGCCGCGTTAGTTCTTCGAAAGTCAGGACTGAGACATACAAGATCAAGAAGCAGAGAAACTGCAATCACACGCAGCACCTCCTTGCGAATTGTAGGATCGACAACAGCCATGTTGACGGATTGTAGATTTCGTAATGTCAAGCCAGTTGCTGAAGTTTGATTTATTCAACTATGAAAGCTGCGATGACGTCGAATATATAGAACAAAAAAGATCAAGATAGCCAGCAGACCAAATATCCAAATAGATCACTCCGACAGCTTCCAGAAGCTCTCAAATATACGAAGCGAATGTGAGGCAGACTTCGACGATGTCAACAGTAGATGACCGCAAGGCGCAAAAGATGGATACGAGGTAACGCCACTTGGTAACTCGGTAGTAACTGGCTCACAGAATGGACACGATGTCAAGATAAATAGAACGAATATAAAAAGAACGTACAACAAAGAAAAACAAGGAAACAATCACTAAATTGTGCTAGTCAACAGCAATAATCATCAGATTGTCTCGATCACAAAAAAAATACAAAAACCACAAATCAACAATCCTGCCTTTGCTCCTGCTCTTCTCAAGACGGGATTTGGATTTTAGGTTTTGGATTCCTCAGGCGGCTCCCCCCCTACAATCCCGCCCTATAGCTACAGGCCAACTACAGGCGGTCCAAGCTCTTTTGCAACCCCCTCTAGCCCCTCCATTGCAACCGCAGACCTCCTATAAGATCATCGATCTACTCAAGAATAGAAAAATAAAGACGCCAAGTTGCCCTAAAGCACAGCTTTTGATTGGCTCAGAGACGCCCCGGATAAGTGGGGTTGATCGGTTGAAACATTTGGAATGGTCCGTGAGAACGGGACGTGTGGGCGGGATTTGGATGAGGGCCGTGCTTGTGTTGGGCACAGGCGGAGGAGAGATGCTCCGTTTGTCTAAAAGTCACGAGCTTCGGGCACCGAATTATGGATGAATCTGACTTCGCAAAACTTGGATGATTCAAGCTGTATAAATCTGGTATACGTACATACAATAAACCATAAACTTTTCGCAGTTTCATCTCAACATATGTAGACACCTCATCACGCCATATGCTCATCATGCAACTCCTTTACAGCCGGAATAATCAGCTTCTCAATCTCAATCCCCGGCTCCCCATCCGGCAAGCTCTTTGGATCCAACGGTTGGTCCTCTCCCACCGCCACTATCGCATGAGCCGCCCTCACTGCCTCATCCAACAACCCCCCACCCCCCGACAAAGTCTTCTTCCTCCGGCCTATCGGCACGCGAACCCACCGGTCTGGCCTCCCAGGTGCAACAAAGACGACCTCCCACTTGCGTGTTGACAGCAGGTTCCCGATGACCAGGTGGTGTTGGTAGCGTTCCAGGGAGTACTTTGCTTTGTGGACCAGGATGGCCGGGTCCGTCTCCAGCTTGAAAGAGACAATCATGGCCTCGGGAGACCATCCGTCGACCAGGACTTTCAGGAACTTGGGCACTGGGTCCAAGTCGATGACCAGCGACTTGCTCCGGGGGACCTTGGGCGAGGAATCAAAGTTGTCAAAGGCCTCGGGGGTGTCGACCATCCGGGACGCCGGGGGAGGACCGTTGGCATTCGTCATTGTTTTCCCATCCTGATCCACGGCATCCGTCGACTGAATCTTGTGCTCCGCCATCCGATTTGCTGGAACAAAAAAGTCCGAAACTGCCGCTGCCAAGTACAGCAAAGCGCTCTTGCCCAACGGTCGCAGTAACCGTGCAATGGCTCGCAACTCAAATATGTAGTCCGTAATCGTGACGAACGGCAACATCAACAGCAAATTCTGTCTCTTGGCCACATTATACTGACGCAGCACCTTTAACATTTTGGCCTGATGCGCCGCGGTAACAATGACCTTTTGATCATCATCCCCTTCCTGCTCCTCATCTCCATCGCCAATCTGCATAAAGTCCAAAAAGCAATCCGTAGCATGCGAATAATGCCGACTAAACGGCTGCAGCGAGAACTGTCTATGTAGGAAAATCACCGCATACCCAGCCTCCAAAAAGTACTCCGCCGACGTAGCACCACGTGTACCGGCACTAAAGTTGTCGATGAAGCGGACCGTTTGCTTTTCAAGGGGGACCGTAGTACCGCCAGAGGTGACTAAGCAGACGCGGCGTCCGGTGGTGGCATGCTGGTTGATGAAGACGGCAGCTTGAGCGGTGATTTCGTCAAGATTCTTGGGAGGAGGGTTCTGGCTGAAATATTGATCCTCCTGTTGGGCCACCGTGGCGGCAGTGGTGGCAGACATGGTGGCTCGTAATCGTTAATCTTTATATCTCAGTTAAACTCAAGGATTATAGTCAGTGTGCGAGTGAGATGATTTATATCCCCGGATTCGGACCTCTGGTGACCGAAGCTGCCGGTAACCCTAAGTTTCCGGCCGGAAATAAAAAAAAAGGATTGTGTACAGCTTCGGCGACTTCAACTATTTGTAAAGCCAGTGATCATCTCAATAAGATCAGGGCTTATCTGATCTGGCCATTCATAAAACCCCGGCGAGCCATTAACCCACTCCTGTACCCCGCCACCAGCCATCTGCCCCTCCTTGGTGCCACACTAAACCCGCTCTGTTTAATAATCCCTGCAGCCAAATTTTTCGGATATCGGGAGGGAATCAACTTACCAGAAAGATGAATATACAATCCCGAAACGGGATGACAACGCACTTAGATATGTGGAAAATGCTGACATAGGTTTAGTATTAAGCTTGGTTTATGGCTTGTCGAGTCTTCACTATATCTATCACCTCGCCGATCATTCATATTCTCGGCACTCAATCCATTCATGTTTCGAGAGCGAGGGGATCTACACAAAGGCCGAATCACGTGATTCGCATATTGACGTCAGCCCAACGTGGTAATTGTGGATTTACATGTGTAAATATGTATATATATAAAGGATTACAAATATGTCAACCAGAGTGCTTGATGCTATGTATATATTTACAATGACACTGTCTATGGTGAACAAGATGGCTAATGATTACATGGTTATCAATACACCGATAACACCAATGGTCTAAAAACTCAAACAAAGCCCTCATCGGCATCTAACGTCGGTCGGCAACCAGTCTCCAGGCCCGCATAGGCAGGGCTTGAAGTTGCAACACCCGACGACGAATAAAGTAGACAAAAGTGACAGTCCCAAAGATGACACAAAGGATATTCACTATGTGGTAACCATCGGTTTCCACATGGCAAGTACCGCCGCCGTCAATACACCGTTCCTTATCGGACTGGATGGCACAGGAGAAGGCCTGGGTCACGAGGTCACCTTTCAGCTTGGAAGAATCAATGTTAGAGGTAGGAGGTTTACAGGTGGCCTTGGTAAAGGTGTCGACAAGGCTAAGGATGAAGAACCGAGGGAAGGTTCCACCAAGGTTGCAAACACTATAGGATTGTTAGCACTATAGAATGAATACATAGAAGAGATAGTTAAACTTACGTAGCGAGAAGAGTCATGTAAGTCCCACCAATAGCAGGGTCTGCAACACGGGCATGGAAAGCCGACACGGCGACAAACATAACAGTGTTGGTGAATGTTGAGAAGACATGGGATAAAATAACAATGAACATGTACCAGCCTTCAACTCCAGAATCCGGGAAGATGAAGACGGTAAACTGGGCAACCAAGGCGGCGATCAATCTGCCGACAAAGGCATAGCACCACAGGCCCATTGGCGTGTACTCCTGCGACCACTTCCCGGCATAGTAACCCAGACCGATCTCAAAGGGAAAGTCGATAAGGACAGTCAGGGCCATATTCTCCTTACCAAACCCCTTGTCGAGAAGCTTCAAGCTGGTGACGGCATCATTGGCCTGGAAGCCAATCTTGGCAATGAGATGAACAGCCAGAATGCTTTGAATATTGGGGAGCTTCAAGACACCCCACATGATCTGGTAGACATCCCAGATACCTTCTTCGTTCCGAGCGCGCTCCTCTTTCTTGAGAATCGCCAAACCCAGAGTAACCAAGATGTAAGCCCAGCCCCAGAAAGTCAGGTAGCCACTAAGCGTCATGAGTCCCTGATCACTTGGGACACTCCGGAACCAACGGTTGGCAAATTCACTCGAGTTGAAGGCCAGGAACACAGTGTAAGACAAGAACTGACCAGCTGTCAACCCCACAGTCTGAGCAGTGGACGCATATGAGACATTACCAGGAGTCAGAAGAGTCAAAGCCCAGCCATCAACAGCAATGTCCTGAGTCGCACACATGAGAACCAAGAAGAACCACCATCCAGTAAAAGTCCAGACCGTGGGACCACCCACCTTGCCAATGCCAATCATCATATCTTCCACTGTTGAACCCAACCACAGCATGCCAAAACCCGAGAGCATCTGGATGGGCAAAATCCAACTCTTTCGGCGACCAAACTTGGGGCTCCAGCAGGCATCGACAATGGGCGACCAGAACAGCTTCAGGGAGTAGGGGTATGATGCCAGACTGAAGACACCTAATTGGCTGTACGACATGTGATTCTTGAGCAAAAACGGCACCGAGCCCGTCGCAAGACCCATTGGCACGCCTTGAAGAAAGTATAACAACACCAGCAACCCAAAGTTCCACTGATCCTGCAGCGGCAAGTCGAAGAAACCACTGTTGTTGACTGTCGGCGTCTTAGGCACCGGGTCATCCAGCGAGAAGTTCCCACTCGCCATATGCTCATCGGCCGTAACTTGCGTATTCGCGCCCTTGCGGCGCAACTCGACGCCGGTGCTCATTGTATTCGTGGGGTTCACCGAGGTCGTGAGGGAGAGGTTGCTGGCCATGGATCGGAGGGTCTTGCGGGTGGTGCTGCGGCCGCGTGGGTGGTCAGAATCGGAGGCAATGCTGGGGGACGGAGAGTCGGCGTGGTCGCTATCGGTGGTGGTGAGTTTGCTCTTGTTGGATTTGCTGCGACGAGAGCGTTTGGATCCCATTGGTGGAAACGGGAAGTTGTGAGGTAGATTTGGGGGTTTGCTGAGAAAATGACGATGGAGGGACAAAGATGGATGTTGCGGCCCGTATAGGTTGGTTACGGGAATTTGTCGAACCAAAGTGCAGATGTAAGTGAATTGGAATGATCGACGCGCGTTAAAAATGGCAACAGTTACTCCGTTGAAGGAAAAGAAATCTATGTGAGGTGCAGCGAAGCTATGTATGTAATACGAGTACCCGCACAGGTGATAGGAAGTTAGTTGCACTAGGTTTCGCTGGAATTCCAGAACAAGCGGATAAGCAAAGCAGTAATCGATTGGAAGAGAAAGATGACAAAGAAGAAGCAAAGATCGCTGATTAGCAAAATTAAAACCACAAATCTAGACACAGATTATTTGTGATGTCTGTCGCCTTGACATATACATTCATTCGGCGACCACCACTAACAACATAGGTGGCTACAACTACAGGCCTTTTACAGTGAATTTAGGCGATGGCCTGGCTTCTGACGTCCACTGTCTGTGATTAGTCATCACAGCCGACACTACATCACAGGCTTAACATGCAGGTACGATGCGGCGGAAGCTAACTAGGTGCCAACTATGTCATAGAATGCTATCACATTTATCTGCCGCATGAGAAAATCATTGCACATGCCACGTTATGTATCCTGTGTATCCCGTGATTCAATTGTCAAGCATGTCATCGACATTCTCAGCTACTTCATCTTATATTTAAATACCTTGTGAACATTAACAACTCTCTGATCCTTCAACAAAAAGGAAAAAAAAAGAAAATGGTCCCTGGATCACCGATAAGATAAGAAAATACCCCTGCACCTGCCTAGCAACCAGGCCTTGGCCTGTGCACTCTTTTATAACTACATAGCTTTGAAGCCGTTACAACATTGAACTTTGTTGCAAATCCGGCATATTTACATGTGTCATCCCGGAATCACAGTTCCTTGTGTCCCTCATTCAGTCAACGCGAAAAAAAAAAACAAAGTCAATATGTCGGACACCGAATACGATCCCGTGGCACAAGCCCTTGATGAAGAGATTGCCGCGCTCCAGTCACAAGGTAGGCTGTTCTCCCGCTGTGCGCTCACAGCAAACAAATGGACGTCACACATAGTTAACGACCAACTGCACTAGTCGTAACTCTTAAACAAAAGTTGCGGGTTCAAGCGACCAACATTATGACCTCCGAGTCAATACACAGACTGCTTCTCAGTCTGCCATCCAACTCATCAATTCCACATCTCCCGACTGCACTGGCACCCATCTCCGAAACGCTTGCTAAGCATCTCTCCGCCCAGCAAGCTCACGATCAGCAGTCACTCTACCGCCTATGTGCAACCATAACTGCGTTCAAGGTTATGGACCCGGCCCCCAACGCAGCAGACTCCGGAAAAGTTTTTGGCCTCCGTTTCGAGGTCATGGTCAGCGCACGGTTCATCCGCCCGTACTTCGTCCTCCTCAACCGGCCCTGGTCTTCCCAAAGGAAAGCCTGGCGCATTCACAAGCACACAGTCCCTGTGTCAATTCCCCTTTCAGGAATCGCCGCGCGTTTCCTACCTGCTCCCAAGAGCAATGGATATGGGGACGCTGCCAATGGTGATGAGCAGCCGATACAGAACCCCCAGCAGGATCTCGTGGGGTTTGCCCGGGCTCTGCGTCGGGAAATCTGGAGATACCACAACCGGATTGCCGCCATTGCCGATCTGCGAAAGGAAGCCGGGGTTTCCAGGGCGCAGATGATGCAAAACCTTGAAGACGAGCTTGCAATGGATGGAGAGTCGACTACGGGTGTCCTGGACATTGGAGCATCTGATGCGGAGGCCAAGCACATTTCTCTGACATGGGTGGACGGGCGGACGGGACGGATTGTGGTGGATGACGACGGGAATGTGCAACAAGCGGCGGTTTTCTATGACGCGGAGCCGGATCTGGTGACATCCCAAAAGGTCGTGGGGAACGGAGGTCGGGTGACTAAGTTAGAGGAGGTTATTAAGAGGCTCAAGGAGAAGCCAGAACCGATAGATGAATCGATGTTCGTATGATATATTGCTGACCTTTTATGAACCAATATATCGTGATTCATATCGACACCAGTTTTCGATTTTTGAAGCTTGGCTTCAAAACAGGCGGGACAGTTGGTGATGGGGGCCCAGGATCAACTCTATCTCGTCGAGATAAAAACCGTGGATTTCGAATCGAGTTCCTCAATAGCTGATTATCCAACATGACACATCAGTAATGTAGAGGCTGCAAGCAATGCATGTTGGCCATAGCCAACTGGAAGGCTCGAAGAAACATCAGGCATCTCGAGCCTGGACTGAAGGATCGCAAGGAGAACAGTTGGACCTGCCAGAAGACACGTTACCAATCCAAAATGTTCTTCGCTGTGCCTTCCGGCATGATGTCCTTCAAACCCCTCTTCTCCACGTCGGCGTCCCCGATCCTATTCTCGTCCCCCTCTCTCCCCGGAATCGTCCACTTGATACTCCACTCCTCCATAAGCTCCCCCACCTTCTTCTCCCACTTCCGCACAATCGGATGCGCTCTCGCCACGTCCTCAAATGTGACATCCCCCCCCTTTTCCCCCAGCACCTCATACTTCCACGTCCCATCCCCGTTCCAAAATTCCGCCCCAAAGATTTTCTCCACTGACAACTCCGCCCCGGCCGCCTTCACCAACCCGCTCACCTCTTTCTTCTCCGCCGGTGCCTCCGCAGCCCCCAACGCATCATCAATCCCCTTCAACATCCCCAGGATCTTCCCCGCCACCTCGCCAAACTTGGCCCCCAGGCTAAACCCCTCATCAAAGCCCTCCTGGATACTCACAGCCTTCGCCGCCGTCACGCCATCCCTGTACCCATTCGTCGCATGCTCCCTCTGGAGCCGGGGCAGCTCGGACAATTCATGCATGCCCGCATCACCTGCCCGTGCTGTCTCGCCCGGGAACTCGGGGGAGCCTGGGCGAGAAGTGGCGAAGACGTCGGACGTGTTGGCGTAGTCTGGGATGGTGGATTGGGTGTTAAAATGGCTGGGGACGTTTCCAATGAATAAATCGGAGTCGCTGATGTCTTGAGGATCGTGGTCAGCGTTTCGGGAAGGATTGATGTGCACCATTAGGTTTCCGAGTGAGATATTTGAGGTACGGGAGGTATGCGAAGGTTTAACAGGAAGATTGTGAGGTAGTGAAGTGGATGAGATTGAAAAGAATGGACAAAAGGCAGAAAGGTGATTGAGGGTATTATATATGTCATTATCTGTCGTTGTTTGTCTTCGGCTTGATATTGTGATCCTCTCGGCTTCATTCTATGTCTTATAAAACATCGCAGTTTGATCTGAAACCTCACGAAAAGTTTTGTCACTGATGATTAATTGATCTCATGAAGAATCCCTGTCATTAACCCTAATCTACAAACTACCATTCTCGTCCAACAAATTACACAAACCACTAACAGCATGTAACATGAATTTAGAACCTGTACCTCAACGTGTATCCAAGGTGTATCTACTACAGTCTCACTTTTATATCAATGCACTAAATACCATTCAGGCCAAAGTAATAATCCTTTCCGCAATATCCATCTCCCACGCCTGCCCAGACATCATTCCGTCAATGTAGGCCTCACCTACCAGAGTATGCAGCCCAGTATGTGATGCCGCTTCCAGATTCACTGGTCGCACAATGATCGGCACATTTGCCCCTCTTGGGACAAACACCAAATCATTTTTGTGCGTGTTGATGGGTGCCAAACCCACAAATCCTTTGTTTGTGATTATGGGCCGCCGGCCAAAGAATCCGCGACCAAGATCCTCCGTAGTCTCCTGACTTGGCGTCCAATGACAGTGGGCCAGAACCATGGCGAGATATGCATTTTGTTGATCTTCTGAAAGAGCCTGGCAAGCATCGTAGATTTCTTGCGGGAGATCCAGATCGTCGATGCTGATGTCCCCTCGCAACACGGAGTAGACCTCCCAGTGCATACGCATGGCCTCCAAAAACCGCGTCCCCATCATGTTCACTTGGTCTGTTGAGATCTCTCCACCCTGTATTCCTGGTGTAGCCAACAAACAGATCCGACATATTGATGCATCTTTCTCCGTAGCGTCTTTGTGGATTTGGAAAGTGCCGGGCTGGCGCTGGAGGTCTCGAGATTCCTCACAAAAGTTCTTAAGATCCGAAAGTGCATAACAGACCTTGGCGTAGTCGGGCTTACGGTCAGGTTGAGGTTGACCCGCAGAGTAGCCAGTGTTATAGACGGAGTCGATGACCACCCCTGACAATGTGATTGCCGCAAAACCCTCTTTGAAAAGATGCAATGACGGCTTGTCGGAGCCAACGACCTCTGGATTAGTGGCCTTGTCACTGGGTATACCAGCTTCCGGACCTAGTCGATGGTTGATGCGGTTATGTGAAGTGATGGAGTCAATATTTGGGTACCGGATGGCACTGAAGTCAGGTACCCATGTAGGAAGGTTTAATATTGGTTTCGGCCATTGTACAAACTCAAGAACTCCGAAGTCGCCGTGTCGAAACAGGAGCCCCGCCACAACTGTGTACAAACGTTGTACAGTTTGGTCATATGAGATCTCCCTTTGTAACCGTGAAGTGTCAGAAGACACTGCAAGCAATCGGAAGACGACATCTTTGGGGCAATTGAACCGGCCGTGTGTGCCAAACCGTGACAAGATGTGAAGAAATGTGAGTTGTTTTCTGTGTTTGGGGTGTTGGTACATTGCCCAGGAATCATGCCTCAGTTGTAACTCAACAATAGCCTTTCTTATCGGGGCAAGACGTTCCCATTGTGTTTTTTGTTTCAACGCGCCAAACTTCGCAGTCAAGATCTGATAGACAGCAGAGGCAGCCATGCAAACCTGCTGTAACGTCACTCTGTACTGCCCACACTGTATTGAAACAAATCTGCCAATAATCATATCTTGTATCGTGTAACCCATCTTAAAAGCCGGTGCCTCCAAAAAATTCAACCACATTCTTCTTAATTCCTCCAGATCGATTCCAGGCTGGCACGCCAGACGGGACTTGAAGTCGCGGAACTGGTAAGCATACGGATGGGCCGGATGATCCCACGTTCTGTAGAGATTCATGATCATCTGCAACTCGAGTGGAGCCCGGGGATTACTCATGAGAGGAGGTAATGAAGTGATAACATGACATATTCTTCCTCGAAGACATCGAGAAAGTTCGACCGGTACAATGACCTCGGCGGCATGCCTGAGAATTGTCTGGTGGGAGAAGGCAGCAAAAGTTCGTGACTTTGAGTCTTCTGGCAAGCATAATGACTCGACCCAGAAGTAAGGTGTGGGCAAAGGACTGACATTGCGGATTGCTTCAGCTGTCTCTCGGTTTATTTCAACCGGAAACCCGTCGATGTAGATGACTTCTGAATTTGGGTCTTCAGATGGAGTTGATAGACTCAAGACTGTATATGAATTCTCTTTTTCTCGGACATCTAATGTTGTCGATATGAGAAATAATGGACCGTTTAGATTCGATATGCGCGAGCTCAGTAGCCGTATCATGCATAACGAGTGAGATGCTTCCATTTCTGACTCAGATACTGAAGAGGACCTCATTCCTGAAGCCATGATGGAAGTATTTCGAATTAAATATTAAATTTATAGTGACAGTAGGTTGTAAAGAGAGTTGGTAGAGCTATAGCTTTGTAGTTTCTCCCAGGTAGTCGACGTATGACATCGCTGAATCCGCAAGATGTCGCTGAGCCGCATAAAGACAGACATGGGCTGTTAACACAAGACACCAATACTGCCAATATATGATATTCGATCACAAAGGGCGACTTTTGCTTTGACCTTCAAGAGCGACTTGACGAATGATGGATGTTAGGGTGATTATTATATTGTATATCTCCAATTGATGACAAGAGATATCGACAGTTCCAGGATGCTGAAAATGCGTAGTATTCGTATAGATCATATATAGAGATTCGGGTTGCGACGAAATCCGGTATGTGAGCGAGCCACGAATAGATAGAGTAAAGAATGAATGTCCAAGTCGGAGTAGAAACAAACGTAGGTTTCACTTCCAGATGCAATCTAATGGCGAAAGCTGCGAGAAATCAAAACAGTAATGAGTAAAGTCGGCAGCCGGATGCTGTGTCTCGAAGCCTGATACTCAAGATATGCAGAGTGCTGGAAACAAGTATACTAGAAAATGAGGTGTCAACCATGCGCCCAGTGGCGAAATGCTTGTTCTTTTTCGGTTGAATGTGCTGGGTTCGGGAAAGCAATATAATGTATACCACAGAAAGATAAAAAAGAATCACCCGCTCAATGATCCCGAAATAACCCAAACGAGATGACTTTCAAGAAGAAAGATCATGAGAATTCCAGGCGTTTTTTTTTGTGTGGCAAATGAGAGAAAAGAAGATGAGACTATATATATATGTCGTCTCAGTGATAGTCCCGATGGATGAGAGAATCACGAGATATTCAGTTTCAGTAGCTTGAAGTAGGCGGAAGTTGCGGCGACCAGCTGCTCAAGAACAATCCGGTAGCAAGTCGGCAAGAGAACAAACGAGCAGTTGCGAAAATCGTATAAAGTACTTTCTAAATATTTTCAAAAGAAAAGAAAAAGGTCGAATGTCAAAGTTTAATGCATAAAAACACGCAAATGCGGCGCAAGTAAAATTGACCTCCTTATCCGCTCTTAGTGGGCGATATCGTCAACATATATAATCAACGTACCAATGTTATGCCCTGATAATCATCGGCGGTGATGAGATTTATTTGATAGATAAACCGCCAACGTAGTCGCACCCAAACAATGGAAAGCACGGACAGGCACACAAGTATTATTTTCTGTCCATCAAACGTGGATGTAACGTTATGGGAAAAGTGGGAAAATTAAAGCTTTTGTCCACGACTGAATTGACGTCGTCGTCCGTCGTCCGTCGTCCGTCGTCGTCGTCCTTGCCTTGCCCACTTTTGACCCCAATCCGTCCTGTTGGCGCCGACGGACGCTTTGTCTTCAGAGGGACCCTAGTGATCAAGAGCTTTGATTGATCTGAACTGTAATTTTGGTGATCTTATACCGGAGAGGCAGATGGTCTACGAAACATTGTGCATGTGTTGTTTCTGAATAGAAAAGCCCTGACTAAATGGACGAACCTGACTTACTAATGAAGCAAGACCTTCGGGAGCAGCTTGTATGGTAGAGGAAAGAACTGTGCGAGTCACTGCCAAATCTAGACCAAGATTGACAGTGGTAGGAAGCCTACGGTTTTTCACATTCTAGACCTTCGATCGTCAAATTTTTGCAAATTTTTTTTACACATCTGGGAATTGCCATTTCGTAGGTGAATACCTATTTTGCATCTCATGTTTGCCATTCATGCCTGTCCAGGATTCGACTAAGACCTCCGGCGTCTACCCCAGTTAACGACCTTCCTATTTCGATACCAAGTCCCCCCGTCATTCAATATTCCCCTATGCCCCTGGTCCCTCTCCCATCAAGAACGTGAGTTTTGTCGGAAGACCATCCTACCATCAACACTCCGGCCTTCTTCTGATTATTCTTGAGATGATCGGATTGGTTGGCCTGGTTGATCCAGTGTCATTATTCAATTAGTATCCAGCTCTATCGCCGAGTTATGGAGACATAGCATGAGACCGTTGTAACGATCGAGTGTAACGTTTGCTGCAACAGAAGCTCACTTGGTCCGCGGGTTTCCATTCCTCGCCAACTTCTCCCTCATTAACACGCAGTATTATCGAATCAAACGGACGAGAGACGATATTTTTTGTCACTTATTCGTATCCGGCCATCTATAACAGAAGCTTTACGTTGCACTTCATGATGCTGTGACGTCAAAATAGCCGGCAAAATTCGGCAAGGCGAGTTACATCTCGACCTTTTTACCCACAGCTATAAGACCACCTGCATCCAAAGTTTTAGTCAAACTTAGCCTTGGTCAGATGCTCAGTCCCTTTGTGTTTCACTCGGTACCCGGGTGTCCAACATCCACTTTGATGCCAAAGCTTTCTTTGGTATGCCAAGGTTCCATTGCCAACATCACCAGCCGTAAAAAATCACAAAAAAAAAGTACAGCCCATCGCCCCATCGCCCAAGCGTCCAGTCTCCATAGTCACAAAATGTTTGTCTATGAGGTCGTTGAGTGTCATCGACGCACCCAACGCTGCGCTTATGCTATCCCCAGTACTACGGGGGTTAACCAGCAATTGGACAATTGTCGGGTCCTTTGTCATCGTCGTGCTATGTTTGGCACATGAACGTGCGTATAACCCCACACCGACTTAGTGTAAGTCTGCGGTATATCCTTCAGTTGTGGTTTGTTTGGCAACGATTGGCTATTCAAGAATCTGATTGGTCGGCGGGGTATAACAAGCTGCTCCGCGTTGAACAAAGATCGTTCCTTTCTGGGCTTAAGCACGGAGTACCTATTTTTGTGTACATCAAAGGTCTCATCACTTCTTCCTCAAGAGCCGTGATCCCGCTCCCGGTTAAGAAACACCCCTACCCATAGATCTCGCAGACGTACATACACTAGTTCAAGTAGATTAGCATGTATACAATATGAATCATCTCAATATTCGGGAACGTCATCTCCATATCTTAGGGCGCGAGACACTATGGACTAATTGATTATCATAGCTTTGTTGAAAAAAAAATTATCTTAGGGTTGCCAAGTTCATTAACCATGAATACCCTTTTCTTTCCGCTCCAAGCCCCGCCGTCCATGGCCTGACCTCGCCAAAGGTTCCTTGCCCCCTTTAATAACCAACCAGCCCACCCGGCTCCATGATACCTCGTCCCGGCTCCGGGGTCTCAAAAGTGCCACACTGACACTACATGATGACCTTTCTGTCTCTTTCTGTGGCATTTTTTACGTAGTTGGTATCCACAACGCCACACTGACGCTCGGCGCACCTGGACTTCCTCTTTGGACCATCCGACTGTGCGCTTAGGCCAAGTTCCGACACTGTTTAGAAATGCTGGATGCGGAAGGTCACGGTGCTTTTGGATCTGCCAGTGGACATCGCAACTACCGATCCACAGTGATGGCGGTTCGACGTCAGATTGGTTATAATGGTATGCCAGGGTCTTCGTTTGCATCGGGTAAGGAATAGGGCGTGAAAGCGGTGAGACTTTGTATTATTGGAGATGGATATGTATGTGCGGTATGTGTGAGTACATGTGTACATATGAGTGGTTGGAACATTGGACGTTCCAACATGTGGCTCGCGGGTCTCCCGTCTAATCGCCGTGCGCTTCTCAACTAGCCCACATTCCCCCTTCATGGAAGCTCTTGATCGAAACAAAATGTGTCTAGAATCTAGATTGGTACCACCATGGAGATTGCTTGCCATGAACAGCAGGCGATGTCTAATCATTGAACTAAGTCAACTTTGGTTGGGCGAGTGGCATTTTCCCGCGGGTGTATGTCTCCGGAATATCCCAATGATAAGCAAAGTAGCATAATGTGACTTTCATCACCACTGTCTTCCTGATTCTACTCATCATCATCGTCCTCAGCGTCTTCTACCGTAGCATGCATCTCAGCCGTTTCAGCAGCCGGTGCTCCAGCTCCCGCTTTGAGGTATCCTTGAGCCTCCAACTCATCTGCTTCCTCAGGTTCCAACAATCCACCCTTGCCTTTGCTCTTGTCCATTTTTTGTAGTACTGTCAGAGGCGTGAATGCCTGTACAGCTTCCTTCACCAAGTCTCTTACCACAGGCTGTGCTTCATACACCTTCTTGGCCACCGGTGGTGGTGCCTTCGCCTTCTTGTCGGTCTTCTTGTCATCAGTCTTAGCACCCCCTCCAGCCGCACCCGCCTCTTCTCCTCTTTCTTTCCTTCTTAGTTCCTCTTCCTTTGTTCGTCTTTCTCGTCTCTTGACATACCACTTGTCCATCTCTGCCTTTGGAATTGGAGGCGGTGTATCCCTAGGCATTGGAATTCTCTTCACCTCTTCCGGGACGTCTTCATCCGTTGAATCCTCATCCCATCGTCCGAATCTTCTACCATTGTCATCATTTTCTCGTCGCCGTTTACCCAGATGGGGGCCATCTGAGAATACAGGCGCCGCGTCGCCAAGATTTTTGCGGGCTTTTTGCACAGCAGCAAGTTGCTTTTCAAGACCAGCAAGTACGGATTCTTCATGTGATGAGATCTTGCCACCGTTGGTTGCTACAGCTTTGAGCTCGTCGATTTGTCGTTGGATATGCGTCGGATTCCTCTTTGCAAGTTTCTGGTCGCGTTGCGCTCGCACAGTAGCCTTGCCTAAAATTACGAGAGAGCAACATTAGTATGGTTATGTCGCATTGTTCGGTATTACGCTTGATATAATACCATCCTCACTTGCAGTTTCATACCTTTTTTAATGGCATTCGCCTTCTCAGATTTCTTATGCGCAGCAACGGGATTGAAGTTCTTTTCCTTTGGCATTTTGTGTCGGTTATGTGTGGATCGATAAACTTGATTTGCGACTTCACATTTCACATGCGCCGTGATCTTGGTGCAATGCGCCAAGGTGGAATTGCGTGTGCAGGGATGTGGGCTGACTCAGCATGATAATAATTAACCCTTATTCTATCTATGGGTATAACCTTCCATTAATAACCCCACTATTTGTCAACATCATTACATGCCCATGACACTATTTTATAGGTTTTAGTTGATTCAAGCAATCAACATTTAAAAGAAACACCAGACTTTACTCCAGAATGCTGTGACCTAAACTTCGTATCTGCGTTATTATGAGTTGGTTTCTTCTGAACTCGGCAATGTCACTGGGTGCTCTTGCATATGCCTCTATTCATAGTTAGCCGTAGAGGCCAGTTCTATAGTCATATTCGAGAGATATAAATCGCAGATGCTGCGGCTGCCGTACAGAGCCGAGAGGCCAACTCAGTGACAAGCAAAAAGTCAGGATATCGAAACCTAAGGAGTCTCGCAGGTGGATCGTCTCAACTTTGGTACTACATGCAGCAAGATGCGGGTTATTACAGCTCTAGCAAGTTGTTGGGCATGACTCTGGGCCATTTCTACACAGTGACGACACCGACTGTAGTGAGTAGAGTGAGGGGCACGTGATTGATAGCACACCGCACGACCGATAAGAAATTATCTTGCATCGACCTGCAGGGCCCGTTGGGTTGATCGAGCTACATACTATGGAAACCCCGCGGCCATAGTTAAACTTTCTGTGGCCCGACCAAATCTTCCTTTTGATTCTTCATTCTTTCATCTTGCTCTTTTTTCTTGTTTCTTTCATTGCAAAGCAGATTATTGTTCCGCGAGAGATCGGGCCAAGTCGTTTTGTGCCCATTCGCAGCAGTTCTTTCTTTTTCGAGGAATATCTCGTTCAATCCAAGTAGGCGAGAAAAATCGGTGCTTCTATGAGACAACTCTCAACTTTTTCCATTTTTCTTCACCTCTTCATTGGGAAGCCGTCATCGACGGACGCTCGTCCGGCCCCAAAAAATTAACAAGCAATCATCATATCCTTGATTCGGACCTGAACTTGAAAACCGGCAAAATTATATATTTTTTTCTTTTGCCTCATTACTGCACCGCACCGACAGAACATCCCGCCAAGAACCGAGCCATTTTGGTTGGGTGGCACCGAACAAAAGCCTGCTGCCCTGTCTCTCCGCCTCCAAAGAAGCGCCTGAAAAATAGCGCCCAAGGGGTCAATTTTGCGTGAGAGGATCTTTCCGTCCTTCATTGTCTTATCCCACGGTCCAGGTTCGCTGTTGGGAGAAAAGTAAAAAAAACCTCGCTCGCAGCCTCTTTTTTCAACGCCAGCGACGACTGCCCTTTTGTCGGCGCCCGGAAACGAGAACACTGTACGACCCGGCTTGATTGTAAGCTGTCGCGGCCGGCTACTGCTGCGAGCTGACTATTAGATTCCGGAGCAGCTCGGAATTCGAGTTTCTGTTCTGATTATCGTCATTTGTGTTTTTTTATAGATTTTTATTTTTTTTAGTTGGTTCTGATTTTTCCTTCATCATGTTACACACCTTTCGCCAGCTGCCGTTCATTGGTTCATTATGGCAGTTCGCTTTCCAGCAGTACAAATCAATGTGGAATTTGGTTTGGAAACTGGTCGCAAGACCGAATGCCGGATTCCTAGAATCGGAATCTAAATCGGGAACTGTCACCGTCTACGGGAAAGCGTACGGTGGAAAGAAGCCCATCATTGGAAAAGGCCCTGCTCACGGAAACACTACTACTACTACTACTACTACTACTACTACTACTACTACTGCTGCTGCTGCTGCTGCTAATGGAAACACTCACCCTTTGGATAATGATAAGTTCTCGGAGGAATCTGAAACTGACTCGCTCGCTGGAACCGAAGAGGTATTTGCGAACCCCTTTTTCTATGCTTTGTGATCTTACCTTAATCTGTTGGTGCATTGGACATGTCCTGCACTCTGCATCTCTTCCCAGTGGTTTGGTAACAATATGCTTGGTTACACTTCTTGATTCCACCTCATGACTGCAATACTAACTCCGCATACAGGAACTGAAGCCCGGACAACTCAAGTACATCCCAATTCCCGGTGGATGGGAGCGCGAGAACCACCCCGACTGGCCTGATTCCAAGTTTGAAGTTCCTAAGGAAACTCCCGCTGGTGTCGTCTACTACATCACTCGGGGAGAGCACATCAGCCACGGTCCCACCTCTCACGTCGAACGCCTCAAGTCTGGTCACATTATCAAGTACCCTCGGCCCAACCCTCACGATGCCCGCGAAGAAGAACTCAACTACAAAGACATGCGTACTGAGGCTGAGGTCTACTACCGCCTGGGTGACTCTCCTTACGTGCCTAAGATGATCAACTGGGACCCCAAGTCTTGCTCTCTGACTCTCGAATGCCTGCCCAAGGGAGATCTAGCCTCGTACCTTCGTAAGAATTCCGCTACTTCCAGAGAGATTCGCCAACGCTGGACCCTTCAAGCCGCTGCTGCCCTAGACTCGCTTCACAACGCCGACATCATCCACTGCGACGTGTGCCCCCGTAACTTCCTTCTCGACGAAGCCTTGAACATTGTTATCTCTGACTTTGCCGGCAGCTCCATCGATGGCTCTGATGCCACCATGGCCGCTGGTCCCCGTTACCTGCCCCCCGGCTGGAGCTGGATGCGTCGCTCCCAGAAATCGGACGATGTCTTCAGCTTAGGCTCTGTCATCTACTTCATCATGATGGGCCGTGAAGTTTTCGCCAACCTCAAGGACACCGAGGTCCAGCAGTGCTTCCAGGAGGGCATCTTCCCTGATGATGTCAATACCCTGGTCTGCGGCTCTGTTATTCTGGCTTGCTGGGAGGGCCGGCTTCGGTCGGCTGATGCCGTTGTGGCGTCGTTGAGTGCTCTGTATAGCAGAGCGGCGGAGATTGAGGAGGAGGAAGAGATCGCTGAGCAGTGGTCTATGTACTAACAGCGGCAAAGATTATCGGTTTATAGAACGATAACTGCCGGATTATATGATATCCCTAGCATGGCACCCGTGCTAGGAGGGAAGGCATCGTGACGGTGCCTTCGTGTATTGATTAACGGATGGAACGACTAAACATATGACATGGTTTTGATACTTGAATGCGTTGAATATCGCGCACAGAATGAATTGATTCGTTATTTTTCTTTCCTAAACGCTCCCTGTCCTGCCATGCCTCCATGTGCCGTAATATCTACAGAATGTTGAGTTTCCAGTTCTCCATACCGCCACATGCAGTTAAGCGCCACACCTTATACAAAGACGCCACACTTGAGCTGTTGCCCCACTACGTTGCTCTGGCTTTAGCTCCCGCCTTTGTTTCCCCCGCTGAGATAGCATACCAACAAGCTCCCAGTTGTCAACAAACATTCCGTGCCGTAGACTAGAAAAGGGCCTTAGCACCAGAGCTTCTAGCGGGACAACCTCCCTATTCAGACCAAAGACATGTTTGTTTACTCTGTGCTCTATCGCGATCTTAGAAATTAGCCTGTGTTTCTTCTGTCTCACATATTCGAAGTCCTATCTTTATCTACAAACTCAACTGTTCTTATCCGATCATCAACTTCTGTTCATACCATTACCATCTCAAATTCTCAATTTCATCCCCTCCGCTGCCGCTTTCAAACCGACCGGGCCTCCCTTGTTCTGCGTTGCATTAACCAAGACTCCCCGCAGCGCAGCCGAAGCTCGAAATTGCGACTAGCAATCTGAATTAAAAAAAAGCGAGAGCGAGGAAAGCTTGCTGGCTCGCTGAGATATCTGAGCCTTGACCACATTAGTTGAGTATTGCGTGCAGTTATTCTACCTGTCACCTGTATCTGTGTACTCTTGTCAAACTTGATCTTTTCCCTCACCTCTCGCCGCCCAATCCGATCATCCACTGACCACATATCTCTACGACTAAATCATCCCTCATCTGAGATCAAATTGGATATCTTGGTCAGGCGTCTTCATTCATCAATCCCAAGGACCTCTCCACCTCTTTGCGGCTATCAGCAGCTAGATCCCATATCGACTCGACTCCGACCCATCAAGCCTAACACAGTCTCGCTTTGTTACTGTCAGCCTGCCCAACATGGCTGCGTCTTACATGGGCGCCTTTTTCCAGAACCCTAAACAGTCCGGAGAGGGTATAGAGCGACCCAGCACTCCTTCTGGCGGCGGTGATTACTATGACGATGGCGACGTCAAGATGGGTAACAATAACTTTGTTAATCCCATCTCGACTCCTCAGGGTAGCCCCAGCAAGCGGACTATACCCCCCGGTGCTCATGACTTGCCAGTCGCTTTCGAATCGGGCCTTAAGATCAACAATATGACCATGTTCGACAGTCCGACCAAAGGCTCCTCAACCCCGACGCGCATTCCCATTCTGTCCGCGACCAACAGTTCCTGGGCCCCAAAGATGAACATGAGTTTTGATACGTCTATGAACAACTCTATTGTTGCCAACAGCTCGATCTCGGAAGAAAGTGTGGTTCACAACAAGGCTGCCGCGGTCAGCACCCCTAGCCGGAAGCACCAGGAGCAGGAGAACACCCCACCTACTCAACAGAGATCAGCACTGGTGGCGCCGGAGAACTTTCACCGCAATCATGCCGCGATTTCTAGACATGAAATGTACCACCAAAGAGATCAGACGAGGGACCATCGGGAGCATAGAGAGCACGGCACTCGGCATCAATCCATGAAGAAGTTTAACACATCGCGTGGGTTGACACCAGAGGAACTGGAAATCCTGAAGAAGCCCAATGTGCGTCGCCTGGTGAACGTGACGCAACTCTGTAAGTAGCTTTCCCCGGGGGATTTGGTGGCACAATTGGTTTATGTGATTACTAACACAGACATCATAATTTAGACTTTCTCGATTACTACTTTGATCTCCTTACCTACGTTGGTTCCCGCCAAAACAGATTGAATTCTTTCCACGCCGAAGTCCCGCCGCCTCCTGCCACTGATGAAGCGACATACCAACAAATGTGGTCTAAATATACCGGGCGCGAAAGAGCCGCGCTCCGGAAGCGCAGAGTCAGATTGCGACATGGCGATTTCCAGATCCTGACGCAAGTAGGACAAGGTGGTTACGGTCAGGTCTTTTTGGCCCAAAAAAAGGATACGCGGGAAGTCTGCGCGCTCAAGGTAATGAGCAAGAAGTTGCTCTTCAAGCTGGACGAGATTCGCCATGTGTTGACGGAGCGTGATATTCTGACCACCGCCAAGAGCGAGTGGCTAGTGCGCCTCCTATATTCATTCCAAGATGATCGCAGCATCTACCTGGCCATGGAATTTGTGCCTGGTGGTGATTTCCGCACTTTGCTTAACAACACGGGTGTCTTGAGCAACCGTCACGCTCGGTTTTATATTGCAGAAATGTTTTGCGCTGTTGATGCGCTACATCAGCTGGGCTACATTCACCGTGATCTCAAGCCCGAAAACTTTCTCATTGATTCACAGGGCCACGTGAAGCTTACAGACTTTGGTCTGGCGGCTGGCATGCTTGCTCCCGCAAAATTGGAGTCAATGAGAGTACGTTTGGAAAAGGCCAGCGAAACGTCAGTTCCGTTCGGCAAGCCCATGGACCAGCGCACCATTGCTGAACGTCGGGAAGGTTACCGGTCGATGAGGGACAAAGATTACAACTACGCCAAGTCAATTGTGGGTTCTCCTGACTACATGGCCCCTGAGGTTTTGAGAGGAGAACACTACGATTTTACTGTTGACTACTGGAGTTTGGGGTGCATGCTGTTTGAGGCGTTGACTGGTTTCCCTCCGTTCGCTGGTGCCAATGCCGACGAGACTTGGAGAAACTTGAAGCATTGGCGTGAGGTTTTGAGACGGCCAGTCTGGGAGGATCCTTCTTACTTCCTCAGTAACCGTACCTGGAACTTTATTACCACGTAAGTTTGTCCCCCGTCATGAACATGAACAAGGAGATCAAAAGATTGCTAACATGACTATTCAGTGCCATCAACTCCCGTGATGCCCGTTTTTCCAACATTCAGGAAATTCAAGAACACCACTACTTCGCCGAAGTCGACTGGAAAAACCTGCGGGAAACCCGGGCACCGTTCATCCCCGAGCTTGACTCGGAAACAGACGCTGGATACTTTGACGACTTCACTAATGAGGCTGATATGGCCAAGTACAAGGAAGTTCACGACAAGCAGGTGGCTTTGGAGGGCATGGCTGATCGTGAGGACGACATGGCCAAGGCTCTGTTTGTGGGTTTCACTTTCCGTCACCGCAAGCCAGCTACGGAAGATAGAGCGTCTTCGGGGAGTAGCAGTCCCCGAAAGCCGATTCCTTTTGACAATGCGCCGAAGCCTGGTAGTGGGACCATGGCGCCCATTGATGAAATGGACTTTGGCACGATGTTGTAGATGAGTGTGACTTGAAAGGGGGGAAGGAGATGAGAAGATTTATCAATGCAGTGATATCATTGGGGGTTTCTTTTATTGGTAGTTTGAGGCTTATTGTGCTACCACGAGGTGACGAAGGTATGAACATAGAGATTATTTCTTCATCTTGTCAGGGTTTTCATGGAGATAGAAATGGGCGTACAGAATGAATAGACTTTAGTCACCTTGCATGTGACTTGTTCCCGGCAATAAGTTTTGATCGTGGTCAATTGGACAGTAACGGGAACTTTATGTCGTCAAGAGACGCCAGAGTTTGGGGGAGGAAAGGGTTTAGGAAGGGGGTTACGTGGAAGACAAATAAGCGGCAGGATGATTACCGATTGTAGGTATTTGTCAATGAGTTGTACAAATTACAATGCCTGATGAATGATGAGAAATTTGGTGATGAGAATGCTGGGTTCATCAAGTGGGTTCTCCAGGGTGGAGATGGAGATGGAGATGGACTTGTCGGATGAACAGTGGGGAAGGCCGGCGGATGCAGTCCGATGTTGTCAGTTAGCCCGGAAGGAATGATGGATCATCAAATTGTTGTCATCGAAACAGTGTTTACCTGGAGAATATGTCTTTATTGTCGAAGATGGCGATGATTTCATTTTCATTGTACATAAAAAAGGGAGATGAAATTTGGGTCTACTTGGATTTTAAAGTGAGGTTTTGCGGATAGAGGATTCCCTTTGTACCATCCCGGAATCCGTGCTTATTCTATCCCACCGATTTCCAAGAGCTGGTTGGACCCGAGGTCCCACTAAGTGTCTTACACATATTTGCCAGGCGGGTTGACAGAAATTATGGAGCGGAAAAATAGAGATGTTATGGACCGACCTGCTGGAGAGACCTATCATTTTCACGGTCATCAATCTCTGCTCAACAGGGCGAAGGTCCACGTAAACCAAGGACGCGCCATACGCCGTGACTTCTTACTAACTCTCATCTAAACCCAATCAACAATCATCCATCCCATCGGACTTCGGCCCCTCACGAACCAAAAGACACAAGACGGCCTTAACGGATCACCCGGAGATCAAAAAACCTAGTATTCTGGGCAGAGGGAAAGTATTGTCAGGTTGTCCCACCGTATGGCGCGTCCTTGACGCAGGTTGTCAGCAATGAGGTCGGTAGCTGCTTGACCGTGCATATTGAACTGTTGTAAGGCGGAACTTTCAATGTATATATCTTGGCTAGACAGCCCTCTCCCATCGTTTGTGGCTTACATCCCCGTTCTGATGTCTGCATCGACTACTTGTTATTGATACACACTTTTGCTTTAACAATTCATCGTTATTAAAGATCGAGCATCATCATGAAGACTTCTGCTGCTCTCGCTTTCACTGCGCCTGCCGCCGCCATCGCCTGGGGTGGCGGCGGAAACGGCTGGCCCTACGGTGGCTACGGGGGAAACTCCAACGGGAACTCTCATGGCCACGGTGGTGCTTGGGGCACCGGTGCCTTTGGTGACAGCTGCGCAGTAGGTTTCCTGCCCCACATTTGACGGCATGTCACTTATACTTACACATGATACCCATGTCAATCTTCCCCACACACCTTTAACTAACGTACAAACTACTCCGACCAGGCCACTTGTGCTTCGTCATATTGGAGTACTGCTGAGGCATCGCCGGCGCCGTCTGCTTGGTGTTCTAACGGGACAGCGGTGGGCAATTGCTTGTCGGGGACATGCTCGGAAGATTCATCCGCCATGTCAAGCTACTCCTCCAAAAGCAGTTCCCTCTGCTCCCAATTCCTGTCATGCAGCAGCACAGGAACTTATACCTATACCTATGAAAGTTCCTCCGGCCAATGGAGCGGCTTCTGGGGGTCTTCCTGGCCCACGGGCACCGTCACCGTCACCGGGTGCCCTTGGTATGGCGATGGCTTTGGATTCCCGTTCTGGAGGGGCCTGGGGTACAATGATAGCTTCTGGGATAGCAAGAGTTCTGGGTGGGCGTTTACGACGGTGACGACTACGGCGGATTCGGAGACTGTTACCGATGGGTCGACGATTACGAATGGGGCTAAGTTGGCGGTGGAGACGGCATCGAGTGCAGATTTGGAGACGGTGAGGACTCAGGCTGTTGATGCTACATCGACGGGGTCAAGTGATTCGGATTCATCGAGCGGTGCTGTGGGTGGATCGGTTGATTCTGTGGTGATCATGGGGGCAGCTTTGGCTGGTATTGTTGTC
Organism: Ambrosiella beaveri; assembly: GCA_030294605.1. Taxonomy (NCBI): domain Eukaryota; kingdom Fungi; phylum Ascomycota; class Sordariomycetes; order Microascales; family Ceratocystidaceae; genus Ambrosiella; species Ambrosiella beaveri. The sequence goes on from JARQWA010000089.1 coordinate 26,481, forward strand.
GCTGTTGGGGCTCTATGAGTTAGCCCAGAGACAAGCCATGGAATTATTTAGGGGACATGATGTGTTTAATGATGTGATGAAGAATAACCAATGGAATGATACGTATTACATGAATTAAACCTGCGAGTCTCGGTATTATATATTAGTTCTCTTCATCAGACCTCTGTAAAAAACACTTTAGCCTAATCGGGCATAGCTCACAAAGCCACGTGCCTCTCTACCCTAACTCAACCTAATCCCTAATAATCGTTTCCGAACCCTTTCCGAATCATTTCAGAGGTTACAAAATCACGTGATTGGAGGGCACATAAGAATGGGCCTTTGCCCACACAAGGCCCAGAAAAATATTCCCCACCCCTTCCCAAGCACATTCGTCAGCACTCTGAGGATACTACAATCCAGGAAGAACGCTTTTACTTTAGAACTTGTTCTGAACTCCTTCAATCGAAAGAATCCAGAATAAATTCACAATGGTAAGTTGATGGTGTCTTTGGCGAGAAAAATGAGTTACGGATAATTCGACCATGACGATGCGAAATGACTATCACCGACGACGATGAATATTGGCGTTTTCGAAGACGCATCTGGAGGCTTTTTCGAGACGGGACATTGTGAGAGAGTCAATTGCGATCACATGATAATCGAAGGCCAAGACTGCGCGTTGGTGATGATCACGACATGTCGAACCCGACTCGTCGCATCAAGACATAACAAGCTGTATAATACTAACCACTCTCCACATACAGGGCAAAGTTCACGGTACGCATTAACCACACCATCATCACCGCCATCAACCCCCGATAATCACCACCTACGATATCGACAACGATGATCATCCATCTCGCCACCATTTAACACCAACCTGCCATCGCACAAATATCTCCTACTAATAACGAATATTAACCCAACTCAGGTTCCCTCGCTCGTGCCGGTAAGGTCAAGTCTCAGACCCCCAAGGTCGAGCCCCAGGAGAAGAAAAAGACCCCCAAGGGCCGCGCCCGCAAGCGGCTCCTTTACACCCGCCGCTTCGTTAACGTCACCTTGACTGGTGGCAAGCGCAAGGTACGACTTTTCCCTCGACTCATCGACAGTCTTGACGGAGTCATAATGCTAACATTGCTACCAAATAGATGAACCCCTCTCCGTCTACTTAAATAATCAAAATTGACTCCATTTTTTCTGAACCCCCAAAGAAATTAGCATGAAATAGAGGCATCTTGAAAAATTAAACTACCGTTTCACTGAGTGATTTGTGTGTGATAATGTTATCTCCCCTCGGCCTCCTTGGGTATTGGAATAATTCCTCGACGGTAGTGCTTAACCGATCTTGATTCCACCAGCTGCAATTATAACTATTAGAAAAGAAGAATATGCACTTTGTCATTCTTTGATAACCTAGATGTGAACATCACTTGAACGTATTAGATAGTTCACTCCTCCATATTAATCATCCAAAATTTCAACATCAAGGTCCACATGAGCCGTCATAAATCATAACACACTATGACTCATGAACCCAACCCACATGCTTAAAACACACCACGGTTCCCATAACAATATATAAACCTGTGGACATGATAAATTTGCCAACTATACTCAAACAACGAACGAGCCATGAACAACGGGCTATCATTACAAAAGTCATATAACTAATACTAAACAAAACCTTCAACAAGTTCAAAAGACCATCATCCCACATGAGAACAGGCAAGTAATGAAAGAATAACAAGACAAAACAAAACTATGAGAAAAAAAACAAACGATCAATCAACTCCATACAAATGCACACAAGACACTCAGTAGATAGATAACCAACATCAGATCCAAACAAGATTTCCTTCCCATAAGTTCCAGACATGACCAACAAAGTGACAACAAAACCAAGAAATAAACAAAAAAAAACTCACTCTAGAAAACGAGAAGCATCACCAAAATAAATAAAAGCAAAAAAAACGATGGCGTAAAAAGGCCGACAGGCCTAACGGTACTTGACCGTGGGTATAACAAACAAAAGCAAATCCAATCAGAAAAAAGAAAAAAACGTATCATGCAGGAGGAACCGTCATAGAGGGATGAAACGACAACATAATAGAAACAAAAAAAAAAGCCCCGGTCATTCCGCTACAGCGGAGACTGTAGGGCATTAGATGCAACAACGAATAAACAAGACTCCCACCAAAAAAATTACAAACTCATAGTCAACCATTCCCACTCCTGGGGCCCAGAACCGTTACCGCTAAGGGCGTTGGAAGAGCTAGGCGTGCCGCTGGCACTGGCATTATTAGAGACCATCCTCGACATGCCAAAAGTACCCAGAGACAGTGATGGAGAAGGCGAAGACATGTTGAGGCCATGGGTAGACAATTGGCGCTGAGCGTCATTGGAAGTAGTAGAACCAGGACTATCAACAGCCATGTTGTTCGTGCCCGTCATGGAGATGTCACCGAGAAGGTTAGTCATCACAGGAGCTGAAGGCACGGTAGTAAGTTCGCTGCCAGCACTCTTGCTGTGGCGTCTCTGTCTCTTGGAAGAAAAGGACATGGAATGGTTCGAAGACTTCTGGGTAGGGGCCTGACTCTGTTGCTGTGTTCTGTTGGTAGGAGTGTTGGAAGCACTGTTAGGCGAATCGCCTTCCTGGCCAGCAGAGCCAGCACGCGTCTGGTTGCCACTAGGGGGTGTGCTAGCCTGGTTGGCAGAGGCGACAGCGACAGCGACGGCCTGGGCAGCACTGCTCATGGACAGAGTAGAGTTCTTGCGAGAAGTAGCATTACCCTTCTTGCCAGCACGAGTTGAGCTGGAAGGACCAGAGCTACCGGATCCACGGTTACGCTTCTTGATGACATCAGTCTTGAGAGACAGAGGGCGAACGACACCGTGAAGCTTCAAGAACAGACCGCATGCGTTGCAAAGAGGTTGACCCTCGGGGTTCCTTCTCCATAGAGGAGTGGTCTGAGTAAAGCAATTTGTGCAAGTAGTCGGGTTGGCACTGTCACCAGCAACGGCCAAGTTCGTGCTAGAAGCAGACTTTGGCGGCGGAACCGGCTCACTGACCTGGGTACCTGAGAAGTTGTTGTCACCGCCAGGCGAGTTGGAGTTAGATCCAACGAAAGGGTTGCGGTTGCTCATGTGAGCATTATTAGCAGACGACGGAGGGCGAGCCATCTTGGGGCGGTTGGAATTGGTGCTGTTGCGGAAAGACTGGCTGCGAGGGAGACTAGTACCCGAAGGATCCCAATCGCCTTTTTCACCGGCTTCACTGTTCATAGTGTTCTTGCGAACAGGGCCACCGGGGAAGCGAGCCGCTTGGGTTTGGAATTGACCGGGAAGCGACGGGTCCCAGTTAAAGGCATTTTTAGTGCCAGTCTTGGGCCCGTTATCCATTTGATCTCCACCGAAACCCATACCACGGTCATTGAAGCTGTTGTTGTTGCTGGCATCTTCGTCGTCTGACTCGCCAAAGGTAGCAAACATATTGTCCTGGCGGCCGGACTGATCATTGAATACTTGGTTGGGGTCGACGCCTCCGAATGAAGAAGGATTTTCAGAGAACAAGGCGCTGTGGTCGTTGACAGAAGTTCCATTGAACATGGGGTTGTTCGCAAACATCATCTGAGTGTTGAGCGCCTGAGTCATGTTCTGAGGATGGCTGCGGAAGTTGGACTGTGAGCGCTGGTGTTGACGAGCGTTGTTTTCAATGTTAGGGAAGAAAAAAGCGCCGGCATTTTCAATGTTGTGGGGGGTGATCTGGTTCGAAGGGAAGCCTGAGTTGTTGGAAAAGAAGTCCGTACTACTCATGGAGAAGCTGTTAAATCCCGGGCCATGAGGCACCAACGGGGAAGCCTCCGGAGAGAAGCCGAACTGTTGCTGGAAGGGGCCAGCAGAATGGAGGATAGGGTCATTGTCAAGGCCAAGCTCCGTCATGAATGAGTTACCATTCTGACCGAACTGCTGCTGCTGGCCTTGCTGGTTGTTCATGGCGTTGTTGTTGCCAGAGTCGGCAGTGTCCGAGCTGTCAAGATTGAACGAAGACAAGTCGGTATCGTTGTCGTTAGTGTGATGGATACCGGAAGCAGTGACGTGAGGAGAAAAGTTGGCGGGACGTTTACGAGTCTAATGTCGTGATATCTGTATTAGTATTATGCACAGCAAGGTTGTAATGTGTAAAAGGCATTTAGAAAGACAGTGATGAGATCATCAACGATGCAACAGAAGATAATAATAATAGGTGTGTAAGGACAGCCTCTAGTATAAAGCAAGGGTAGAAGGAAGATAAGGAACACTTGAAGATAGCGGCGAGCGTAGGTGAATCGGCCAGTATCCAGTCAACTAAGATGGATATGCGGGCGTTGCAGTGGCTCACTGTCACCACCCCAAATCCAGCCTGAATTTGGCAGCTACTTTCTCTCTTCTCATTTTGTCTGTTTTTTATGTTTTGGCTTCCCAGTTGGCCCAAGTGTCCGTATTTGGGGCTCGCAGATATTGAAGCATCCGATGTGTAGACAAGGAAGATAACGTATACGGCGTCGTGTACCTCAAGGTGGCCCGCCCGTTGCTGTACCTAGCTTGTTTGCGGTACAGTGGAGGCGGAGAAGTAGAGATAGCCGTGTAGGTAAGATACAGACTGACAATCAAAGATAACCGCGGCCTGCAGAATGCAAAATCCTGGTCACTGCTGACAGACAGAATCCAGTGATAAAGATAGTACCGCTATCAACTTGGGATCACTGTCACATGTTGTGGTCAAAGATAGAGATAGACTCCATCGTGTCCATCAGCATATATATTTCGTACTGCTGCGCCCACTTTGAATCTGCGTTTTTATTTCTATGCAGATCGTAGAGCCTTTTTTTTCTGGGCAAACAAGACAAATTTAATATTGCTGCCGTTGTGTTCTACACTCACGTGTTGATATATTTATACATTCGCTTGAACGAAACGATCGTATCACTTGCGAACTTGCTGTCTGGCTTTTGGCTAAGCTCACGGATGGTCTGAAGTCCGACTTCACACGTCTTTGAACTCCAACCCCCACCAAATGCACTAAAATTGAGCTTGTTTGGCCAGACTAAACAAAGTTGAAGATTCGAAATCTTCACCGTCTTTCTGATCGTCCCACTTGACACCTACTGCAATATATGCTTCAACATGATTGCAGTTACAACTTTATTGACATATACTTTTTTTGGTGCAGGCGAACCGAAGGAATGCATATGTAGGATATTCAGGACGATGCAAAAGGAACGGTGCATGTGGATGGAACAAAAGGAGTATACAACAGATGGAAAGACCACCTTTCAGCTCGAAAGAGTAAGTCGGTACTTTGAAGGCAATGATGTGTCTATCATGATACGATTTGTGAATGTGTTGAAACTTACCTGGCGTTCGTCGATGCTAGTTTTCCGGAGATGGCGCTGGACGTAACCAAACTCTCCTCTCGTGCGGTGATGGTTAGGCTGGAACTGCAATGATTGGGGAACAAAGTTCTGCGATTCCTGGATCTGCTCCAAGGTAAGAGAGCCACCGCCAGGACCCATGAACAGAGTGTCAGCTTGTAAAGACTCGGAGAGAGCAGTGTTAAGATCCACCCGATTCTTGATGTTGATGGCAGCAGAAGAAGCGTGATCGGATGTGTCGCGCTTCGACTCATTGGAATCCCCAGTGCCAGCACCAGGACCAGACTTGTTCGAAGGCGAGATGGCAGATGGTCCGGTACCGTTAGTGACAAGAGTGCCAATGTCGAAGATATACTCGTCAAGGTTTATAGAATCAGCACCAGTACTAGTGCCTTGGAGATCATTAAGTCCACCGTGAGCCTTTTCGAGGTTTTTCAATTGCTGGGATATTCCACTTGGGGCATTAACGGAAGAGTGCGCCGAAGACAAAGCGGTGGATGTGTTGGAGACAGTACTACCAGACATGGCAATGTCAAAACTAGTAGTTAACAAATGTTAGCATCTTGCTCGGGATGAGTGCCGGGATATCATGTCATATTCAGCCTTGGTGGTGTTCGTCGAATCAATCAGCTAGGGCAAGAATCTCGACACTCAGTGCACCAGTGACGAGACCAATGCATGTCGTGAAGAGTGGAAACTATGTGTCAAGGACTGACGACCCAAGCCTGTAAAAACCCGCCATAGCACCATATTGCACTACAAGATCCCGGGAGCACGCCACAGCATCACAGGTGACGAAATGCCATGAAGAATATACGAAAGCACATCGAAATGCCATGAAGAATATACGAAAGCACATCGAAATGCGATTCGCATATAAGAACATGAAATTTACCCCAAGATTACCACCGCGACAATTCTTGCCCCTCTACTCATTTTCTCAATTTATGACTGTGCACAGGATGATTTACAAAAGCCAAAAAATCGAGTGAAAAGGTGAGTATCCAATGCCGGACGCAATGGTCATGTAGTTTAACCCTTACCAGACTGAATATTCGCACAACGTTGAAAACACAATCAACCAAAACTTACCTCATAGCGCTGCTACTGCGCTTGCTCTCGCGAGTCTGGCAGGAGAAGCGCTGCATGCCAACATGCGTCATGCGCTTGCTCAAGTTCTCAATACGTTCGTGGTGAAGAACAGCATGCTTGAGTTGAGTGCATAACTTCCACATTTCAGACGCAATCTCGTTGATCGAGGGTGTGTGCTCTTGGATCGACTTTTTGTCATCGTGGCTGAATTGTCTGAATTTCGGGATTTCAATATCATGGAGGAACTGCATGCGGTTCATCGTGTGGTGTTTGTTGAGCGAGTTTTGTTGCAGATCATTTTGGGGACTATATGAGTGGTCGTGATCCATAAGATTACCGCCCATGTTCTGGTGGTGGTTCATGCTGGGGTGGTCATAACCGGCTCCAGAGTTGTGTGGGGAGTCGAAGTCGATATCACCAAGTTGTTCCGTAAACGAGAAAGACGCGGTGGGCCCAGTGTGTCCCGGTGTGGTAAACATGTCCATTGAGTCGGACGTAGATGAATATTTAGAATCGCGGCTGTGATCTATACAAGTCTGCATGGGCCGTAATGATAATTATGGCAATTCTGTGATGATCTCAGAAGAGAGGATTTGAGTAGCGGACAGTACAAAGCCGCCGTACCAAATGAACAAAAAAAAAGTCCGCTGTTTGTTGTGCGATATGGTGTGGCGATTTTTTTTCTATCGCAGTTATTTTGTTGCAATGCGTTCGTCTCAGCTGCAGTTGGGCGGAGATTGACGCTGGGGGCACTGGTGGGTAGAAAAATCCGGTCGTGATGAACCAAGAACGCTGAATAATTAAATGTGATGGTATATAGTGATGGAATATTTTCGTCGAGATAAAGCACAGTAGGTGTGGCACATCAAGTGACTTTCACTGTTGCGGGCGTATATATAGATATATGTATATATGTGTGTAGAGACGTGAGCCGGTGTCGGTGTCGGTGCCTTTGTAAACGTAACTGCGGTATGGAAATCAATCCACGGCCACACAGTAATTGATATAACCAAAAATTGCGAGTGGGTATCGAATCAGAATAAAGAGTGGCCAGGCTGAGATTGGCAGAGCCTGAACAGTAGATGTTTGGAGTCGTTCAATCGTCGTGATTGTGGAGTTTCAGACAACTATGATTAAGAAAAAGATTGATGAAAATAAAAATCCAAAATTGTGTGGATAGAAAGACAATGATCAAAATGGAAAGAAACCAAGAAATTGGAGAGGCGACAACTGAATGCGACAAGAGCCAAGTTAAGTGGGATCCAATATGACTGGTTGCTTGTCGACTTGAAAAGTGCACCTGTAGGATGACACTGCTAGACCAGGATGTTACCGGTAAGCAAGACTGGATTAACTGAGCTTGGAAGTTACGCTACAAACGCCGTAGTTGTCGACTGCCCTGGTTGGGTGATCCCTCAAAAATCACGTGAAAAAGGAAGAGGCTTCGAATGTGAAAGAGCTGGGAGAACACTTGATGTCCCAAGAAACAAGATATCTGAAATGTGTGTCTTCTTTTATATGTGAGACATGTGTCTCCAGAATTGAAGCTGATGTTGCGAATTCTTTAACGGATTCAAATGTGGCGCGGTAACTTTCGTGGTAACGTGAAAGGATGAACCGATGTTTCAAGCGACTCAGTACATATGCTCCGGAGGCAATAGTAAAGTCCAAAGGATATTTTCAATAGAAAGTTCCGTAGAAAGGCAATAAAACCCCAAAATACACGTATTGATGATGGCGAAATCGCAGTCGATGTTCAAGATTATGGATGGATGATGCTGCAATTACAAGCAAAGGTGAGTATGTTGGAAAGCGGGCCAAGCTTCGTAGACTGGCGAGGCGAGGAGGGGAAGATTATATGTTTGACGCTTGTTCTCTCATTCAATGCTTTTAAAGCCAACGAGAAAAAAATAGAATAAAAAATAAAAATAAATCGAAAGCAAATATTTTACATGGAAGAGCTAAATATTTGGTGAGCCGGGACATCAGACTGGGGTTAGTCGGTCCTTGTCTGAAAGTGACTTGTAGCAGGGCCCAGGTCCTGAATGGTAACCTTTGTGGGACTAGCCCTCATGCCCTCCTCCCGCCTCGAACTCGAACTATATACCAAAAATTGAGTCCGGTCGTTGAGCTGACAGGCCCGGATACTGACTCGGCGGCAAATATTAACTCCGCGGGGCCCTCCAGTCGTTTCCGTCCAGTGAAAAAGTCTTATTGCGAGATAAGTCAGCAACCGGCGTAAAATCTAGCGTATATTTTTCCGGATCCAATCATAATTGCTTACTTTCTCCAGCCACAGCCTTCTCCCGCTGTATCGCTACATACGACAAAGGAAAGCGTAACCAGGACCTGTCGTCCCGAGATGGATTCTTCAATCCACGGCCAGGACTTTTCTTTCCGTTCAGAGAGGCTCGGGATTCACGGTGGATTGCAACTTACTACATGGGACTCAATTCCTCCCAGCCAGCTTCGGCGACGGTTCGATCAAAGTTGATGAGCATATTTGAATAGTTGCGGGCCCCATGGTACATAAAATACTCGCATTTTAAACCTTTGTCGGTTGAGTCCAGAGTCAACGGTCTTCTCCCAGAGACAAACGACGACCCGAGATGGCAGTCGAGAGGCAGGTTACTACCACTTAATGCACACAGGTGGGTTCGCTGAAACTCTCGACGCTGAAACCCCACAAAAAAACACAAGTCGCCTCTCAAATACTTTTTTGGATGGAAGGTTAACCACAAGTGGAGATGTCCCGGTCAGCCAATCAGCATCTCGAGAAGTCAGTTCGTCAAATGCAAGAAGTTGCTCGCCAAGCAAGCTCCGACCGGGTTCCCACAGAATCATCAGCCAAACGTAAACCCCTCCAAAAAGCATGCAGAAAAAAAAATACGAGAGTAACCACAGTCGATGGTCCCTTTCACACATCCCTTCATACATTGAAGACTTTCATTCTTTTCTGTTTCCATTGCTTCTGCATGTGCTGTCCTGCACCAAAGTTGCATATGCATAATAGACTTGACTCAAACATCTATACCAACATCGTCCTGTACCAATGTTGCGGTCTGAAGTAACGGAAATATTCTCGAGAGCCATGTCTACCTGTTGTTCCTACCGTATAGGCTCTTGATCGTCGATTCGGCCAGATATCCGTTAGTTTTGATCCGGTTTCTTCCTGACCACGTATTCATCAGTTAGCCAAGTTCCAGTCGAGTCACAATATCTGACGGGTATGGTAAATATCAATATCAAACGTGACCATTAGACTTGTTTAATTTTCAGGAACACTTCGTGGCGAGGTACCCCCTGGTACGATAAATGTCGGTCACGATCAATGCAGGCCCGTTGGGTTGGTCTCAACGGCGAAATTGCTCTTGAAATGCCAGAAAAGCATTTAGTTTGACTTTTAGGACTTGAGGCATTAAAGGTTAATCTATATGTATTATGGGACAAGGTGGGAAATCCATCAGGTATAGAGGACATAAAGGGGAATTCCTGTTATATATTGGCCATGTATGGATGTCCTACTACATTCACATGGCACTTTGTGTTTCTGGGCTGTTGGAAGGTCTTGCTGGGCTTAGTCATGGAGTGTTGCATCTTATGGGTGACTCCGGCAAGTCATGGGGATCTTGAAATTGCGTAGAATATGTCCATATTTGGTGACTCAAGAGCCAAAATCAATATCGAAGCCAACCATCGGTGGTTTTTTTTTCCCAGGTTTGATGACATGAGAAATTTTAGGGAAATATATTATAGGGTTAGAAACACTAGGGTTATAACAACCCCTGCAAACAACAAGATTTCCTCAGACCCAGCCTATTTTGACTGCATCCATAACTTTCCATCACGCGATGTAACGCTGATATGCACTTGTCTCCACTAGTCCACAAGACACAAAATATCCGCCAAATCGTATGGCCCCATACATATCAGATCACGCACATGACAGACTGCCACCGTCCTCGTCATGATGGTAACATTTACATGTCTACATATTTACCTCATCTCGCAAACCCTTCCGTGCACAGCCTCCAATTCGCCTCAGATCCGAACTATCATCACCCATCAAACTTAACTGATCAATATTTGGTCGCAAGTCGCCGTTAAGGTGAAGTGCTGAGTGGGGACTTGTGGGTGGATATTCTGGGGTTCCCCCTCACATGAATTGCGATCCATCGTGGCAAGGGACCTGCCTCCGAGCGAATACAGCGGCAATCGAAAGCCCCTTCAAGTATCAAAAATCAATTGAATTGCCGTGTTGCTTTTCCATGGATGGGTCCATTACAACACTCTTGACTAAATATCTAGACAACCCCACCAATATCAGAAAGAATAAAAATAAACGAGGTGGCATTCCGGCCTCCGGGTGCATATTCGTCGAGGTTGTCGTTGTCGTTGTCGTCGTAGTCGTAGTCGTAGTCGAAACAAGCTTTCACCCTCGTTTGCATTTGTCATTGTAACACCTTCAGTTCGTTGGCGGGGGAGGGGGGTTAGTTGGGCCGACCTGGCCCTGGATGGCTCGAGGTTTGTTTTTGTTTTTGAAAGAGAGGCGGGGGAAGAGACATGGTGGGTTTGAATCTAGCATGCTGTGCGTTTTTCAAGGGTAGGGTCCCTAGTTTGGCAGCACGGGAGTACAGTGCAGTTTGGGGTGGGAGGCAACGATGGTGTGGAGGAGGGCCAGGACAGGAAGATCTTAGCTAAGAGGATGCCATGATCTGAAAAGTAATAACAGAGAGGGGCAGTGCAGGTGTTTATTCACTTACTATTATGCCCTAAGAAAAAAAACTGCATGTTTATGCTTTACATGATGACGTTTGATGCAAGATAAAAGAAGCGTCGATATGAAGTTTGATGGCACAAATACACGTTGCTATATCAAGGTTTGGAAACAATTTGATCTTGGTTTCTAGACGTATTCTATTCCTTTGGATGTCTCTGACTGATGCATCTAGAGTAACTATGAACTTGAAATGAAAGGTATAGTTGCCCTCATATATGCGACGGGCTAAGCCTATAGCTCCAAGCCTTTTCACCATCCCTTTGAGTTTTGACTAGAAACCTGGAAACTTCTCCAAAGTCCCGCAAATCCACCAGTTACCACGATCATTGGTTAAGCTGATATACACGCAAGTTATTATAAGTAAATATAATAATCTTTATGCTGGTTGGCCGGTTTGTCTTTGGTAGACCCCGCAGCTGCTTAAACTAGTTCGAAGACAATTCGACAAACAGTGACAACGATTCTGGAGGGATTTGAAAGCTTACGTGCGGCGGGCAAGGAACAAGGATGTCAGTGCGTTCCTTCGCCTAGAGCGTGAGATGCGGAGGCAATAGTAAAGGCTAGGCGATTGCATCAATGGTGGTAAGCGTTGAACTTGAGGAATTATGGCAAGACTAAGTATTGTATGGTTGTAAGAAGTCATTGGAAAATAACTTCAGTGATTGTTCTACAGACTTGGCAAAGTTCTGACATGAAACACATACGTATAGTTCAAGCCGACCAGTTATGTGATAGAACTTTCCTCCAGAAACACAACTCCGGAACCCGGTGAAAAACAGCCAAGTTCTCGAACCCCCCAAAGAGTGAGAGCCCAGCAGAGCCTCAAACGCAACAACGAGACGCGAGCGTCTTGCAAGCAAGTATGCATGGATTCTATGCAAACAAGGGACGGAGATCATGTTTGAATTTACTGATGTCACCATTGATGGCGGGACAACCTCAGAATGGATCGGTGAATGTACAGAGCAAATCATATGATGTGATCACTTGGGGGCGATTTATTGGACTGACGGTGTTGTTAAATAAATTGATATGTCAGGTATGCGTACGGTGTATGTAAAATAATTTATGGATTTATAGAGCTTGGATGGGGACGATGCAATGCAACGATTGCGCACATATTGACAACATGTGAATATGGTACAACAGTCAAACATGGTATTTATTGAATAATGTATACGTATACTATAGTAAAAATATCGAACTACAAGTGTCCTGGACATAGACATATATATAGATGAACTCGGCCTCGGCACGACTGCGAAATTACATCCTGAGTCGTTGTCCAAGGTTCAATAGCTTCGAAACCATGGCTGGCTTGCGGGATCACGGACGATCGGCTATTTAGTAGATGACTAGTTGGTGTCTATGAAAGCTCCGAGTATATGTATATAGGTGTACAACCATGTAAATAGACTTAGGTGGATATCGAAATGGTGACGATCGACAGGTACTTAGGACGTTTGTTGGTTGGAAGGAATATATGGCACCAAACTCGAGCCATTGTTGAATATTCAATGCAAACCTGAAGGAAGAACCCCGACATGAGACTTTTTTTTTTCAGAGTCCGGGGATTTATCCACAAAAAAAAAAGCAAGCAAGCAAACCAGAGTTCATAGAGGCCTATAATTCGCGACAAAGGCGATGAACAATAAAAAAAATAAAGAAAAAAATAAAATAAGTCATTGCTTTTTTTTTTTTTTTCAACGTTACCTTTGTCCTGCGCGGAAGACTTAATACCGAAAATGCTATTGCAGAAGCGAGGTGAGCATAATATGGTAGTGGGTGGCTGACGGCGAAATGCGAAATAAAGAAAAGACTACAGGTTTTCGGCTGGCAAGAAAGAGAAGAGAATGGAGAATGAAAGGGAGACAAGGAAAGGGCGAGGGAGAAAAGAGAATGTGTACCTATGATGTGACTGATGGAGTGTCTCCCCAAGCGAGGACACGCTTTCTTGAAGAAAAGAAAACAACCAAATAAGTAACCAATATGTTCAATTGAATTTTCAAAGAACTCATGTTTATTTCTGTACCGCCGCCAGACAACAATCTGAAGGGTTTCTTAAAATTATTATGTAATTCTACTTTGTCCTCGGAACTACCCACAAAGTGCAAGCTGCCAAGTTTGGCTACATGGCAGGCGGCGAATAAATAAAGAAGCGACAGTGGTGAACAAGGCTAGTAAGGCTGAAGGTTTTAAGGTATATCTATGACTAATTGATTGATGGTGCAGGACCAGGAACCAGAAGCAGCGGCGAAGGGGCACGAGACACGATGTAAACGTCAGCAGAAAAAGAGAAAAAGAAACAGATGTCGATGTTTTGGTCAACTGATTAATGCAAGAGGCCAATGTCATCGTAAGAATAATATGCGGGAATGGTACTAGACGACGTGATTCAATAGATTACGTGTTTTTTTTTTTTTTTTGCTTCTTTCTTTTTCCGACTTCTGAAAGTTTGGCAGCATGAAGAAACATCTGTACAGCTACAAGAAGCCCACTCTTCGTGACCAGTAGGTTGCTTAACAACTCTCCCACTTTCCGCCTCTCATTCAATGTTTACAATATCACACGACCAAAAAGAAAAGCTCGTACCACCAACTTCCCAAGGCCTCAATACCTCGGAGCAATAGCAGCAATTGGAATTTGATTTAGCCATTTACACACATTAACGGGGCAAACAGCCATCGTTGCTTCCTCACCATGGGTGTTCTCTCAAGGTTACATTCTGGCATGGGGAGTCCCTAATCAGTAGATACATCATTATGGGTCCACTTTTCCCGGTGTTTGTGAGTGATGGCGGTTGCATTCTTATTTGCGAATGTTCGGCGGACAGGGTAACTCAATTGATAAGCAGAAAAAAAACACATTACGTACTCATTAAAACGCCGCCAACTATCACGAGTATTGTTGATATATTGGTTGTCGCCAACTGATGACAGTCCACCACCGAGACTGCGCTATTTTGTTATATAGCGCGGGGCAGCTGGTGGTGGGTAGAATGAGAAACGGCGTAATCTTGGGCGGAATGAAAAAGTCGGGAAATATCGGAAAATGTAGGGAATTCACGGGCTCTGCGTGGTGCAGAATGAGAGTGGGGGATCGGTTCAGAATGGGCTGAGCTGGCCTCCTTTTTGCTCGAGCATTTTTTTTGTCAATAAGAAGAAAAAAGAAAGAAAGAAAAGTGAAGTGCAAACAGATTTAAAATAGTTGTTGGCAGTACTTTTGTGAAGATGTATTAGTGAGGTTTATGGCGAGTTGATGCCTGGTACGTTGGGAATAACCGGATACCGTGACACTTGGTTGATGGGCCGTCGTTACTATTGTTAGCTTACGAAGTAGCGGGCTGGCGACGGCTGCGACGTGGAGGTGTATCATGGCATACCAATGTCTCTATATCCCGTGTTACCATATTACCTTCACGTCTTGCCCAGCCCTGAAGCCCGGATATTCCCAGAGATACAGGACATCCACCAACCTGACCATGGTAACGAGGGAGAACCATCGGGAGTCCACACCTATTGCTCCATCATGCAGTCTAAATCAACCTCTGGCTATGTAGCAATGTGACGACCCTTCCACCTGGCGCCGTCATCGGTCCTTCGACCACTTTACAGGGGTTTCTCGCTACCAAAACCCAGCCAATTACTGCCCGCTTGTCTCTCTGCATCTCATCACCTGCACCTCATCACACAAAAATGCAACGCTCAACTCCACGTAAACCCCTTCTCTTGTTCCCGCCCAACCACGAGTTCGGCTGCATGAGCAACTTTGGCTTTGGGAACCATTTAAACAATTGTATATAAATATATTACTCAACGGCATTTCGTAAAATGATGGGAAGTTGACAGGGTCTTTAAGGCATATTTTTGAGGCCGTTTTGGGGTTATGTTTTGTTGGCCAGCGGGATGGAGGGAGAGGAGGAGGGGGGGGGATCAATCGTATGAGGAGGAATTGTGGATGGTCTGTACAGGACGAGGGATGCGCTATTGGGTGCAGTCAGAGTTAGAGGTGATGAAATATCCTGTATGCCGGAAGATGGTTGGAATTCGAAGCGTGTGGGTTAGGTGAGGGGTTCCGGGGAAGAGCGGATGCGGGGAGCATTGAAAGTGAAAGTTGAAGTTAGGGTTTGTAGGAACGGAAAAATTATATACAAGCATTTTGGTTGGTTGGACATGAAGCCTGGTTTGCATATATATTTTTTCTTCCATCCACTGGTACAAAATCTTATAGCAGTGTTACAGGCGGCCATCCACCGAAATAAATACCTCTATCGCACCACATCTTCCGACATCATCACCACCATCGCCCTTCTCTTCCACCCAACATCTTCTCGTCCCTCCCCATCTCACTTCAACAACCCTTCCAATCCTCCCGCCCCCAGGATCGCTTCAATTCCTCAATTCATCGGCCCTTCACCACAAAGCTCCCTCTCCTTTCTTCTCCCGACCCCCCGCACAACCACAATCGCTAGTCCATCCTTGTCCGGAGCCACTAAACCCTCTTTGGTACATGGCACCGAAACCCGCAGGCATCCGAGACCCGAAATCCGATGGAAGGTTTTGATGCGATGGGAGCGGATAACAAGCCAGTCCATTGGATGAATGGTGATATTGCATAGCGAGGCGAAGTTTGGAGAGGCCTTTGGCGTATACATGAACATGAATCCTCACGTTAGCTATCTCAAAAGGTGCGTAGTACTGATTAAGACAATTTCACATGTCGAAATATGGCTTTGGTCATGATTTTACGCACACCGGGCTATATATTCACCATAAATCAGAACAACCATGTATCCCGGAGCCTGTCTATGGACCTGTTAATTGAGAAATGGCCTAAAAAGGAAACGATTCATGTGCGTGTTCCGAGTTTGGGAATTGCATTAGCCGGCAGTCGAAATGGGTTGGAAATGTGGGGCTCTAGACCTCGACGTCGCTGTGATAGAAACTCGAATAACAAACCAATGGGTCTCAAGGGTTTCTGACAGACGATGACAAGTATGTGATGTATAAAATGTGATGACCATGTATGTTGGTTACATTGTGCATATCTCCTGCTGATATCTGATCTCTGATTGATATTGTATGTCATTTCTCTGCGTACTGGTAACACTTTATTTGCCTGCAATGAAAACTGCCATGTGGGAACAATGGCAGCTATCGAAGACCTAGTCGGATATTAGCTGGATGCGGAGCATTTGTCTCGGATGTCGGATGTTATATAGTATCTGCCACATCTGACAAGGGACAGTATACGAAATACGGGCGAATAGTGAGTCCAGGTGACGTGGTAATTTTGCTTTATATATTTTTGTTTTTATTTTGCATCTGCATCATGACATCACGCATGCCGGAGTGTCTTCCCACAGCTGTCCAGTGTAACATCACAAAGACCCTACATACAGTACTTATGTAAATGGTTCTGTGTATCTGCGGCACCATCCGAATCTGAGTATGTCTTCGAGAGCCCTAGTGTCACATTGTCCAGGACATCATCTGGCTAGACACGACATGAGTTTCAAAGCTTACAGTTACCAGAACTGCAGAAGTGAAAGCATCTGGGGAATGAAACAATTTTTCCACGAACAATTGGCTTAAAAGATACATTAGTACTACCATTGTCTATACATAAACATAATCTTCAAATTCTTGCGTCACCCATCGGTACAAAACGGTCCTCAAAGCCCCGCAAATCTGTCCAACATCAACCTTCATTCAAGTGTCTTCAATAAATACCCAACCTACATAGCAATAGCAGAGCTAACCCCCACCTAACAAGCAACCAGAAAACCATTCTGATCAATCATTATGTAAGGGCGATGACAGAGAGTTGCAATAGAGGTCCTGGTTCTTTTGGCGAATGTGATGATTCCGCTATGCAATGAGTGTTACAATGGATTTTAGTGGCGTGACATGGCCTGGACTTGACCAAGGCAACAGGCCGCAAGAGAGGGCTTTTGTATCTAGATGAATATTCAAGTGGTTGATTGTGTGGGGGTCAAGTCAGATCATAGGTGCAACGGGACGGGTGGCCAGTTGAATCAAGTAAACAATCATTCGGCTAGTCCTGCCAACAATTACTTTTTGCCTAAACAGATGTATAAATACCTTGTATCAGTAGTATATAAATATCCAAGATTTCTACTGTAGTGAGAGTGATTTTCAAGTAGGCATCATGGAATTCTGATTTTTTCCCTGAATGTAACCATGACTGCAAGGGCCAAGGTCTAGACAGAAGCGAGTGGGGCCTGACGGGATGACGGCGACACTGAGGAAGGAACATATTTTTCAGAGAGCAAACAGTTCACTAGTTTCTTTGGAAAGTGCGGTCCAAGGGAAAGAGGGTGCGTAAGCGATGGTGATTGTGGTTGTGAACAAGCGTCAGGTTTTGCAGTGCACTCTCGCACGACTGGTGACATTAGGGGAATGACATTGATCTGTACTGATCTTCGATATCATTGGATTGATATATAGATGTCGTCTGTCACAACACAAGCAAGAATCAACCCAAACACAAACCGGCCCCATATTCAGAATCGGAAAAATCTATATCCTCTCCGTTTCCTCCGCCCCTCGGCCACAGAGACGAGATGTCCGTCTTGTCATCTCAAATTCTCCCCCAACAGACAGTTGTTTTCTCCTAACTCACTTTCTCCATCCCCATATAATTCTTACCAGCCAGTGATTCTCCTGCAGTTTTCAGCCTCTGCAAACAAACATCTCATGGCCGCCAACCTTGTGAGAGATTTAAATGGATGGTAAATAAGTCTCCACCTGTTTTGAACAATACCTCGCTTTTGCTAAAGATCTCGTATGGTTCAACCGTATGTAGCACGGGCGGTTAGATAATGGAGATGGGATGTAAAGACAGAGCTAGTCGGTTTTTGGATGTCAACTAACCGGGAAGACACTCAGATGCGTTTTTGCTTTTGCTCTCTCACGGCCGTGAACGCAGAGCCTGTCTGAACTTGACCTAAGACCTGAAGTAGATCACCATTCACCGCCTCAAACGACACACCAATTCCATCAACATATCATTGTCGTCATCACCACCAGCTGAATCCAAATGACTGTGCCGGGCCCAAGCACCACTACAATCATGTATCGGCCGGGGTGGCTGGTTGAATACCCTTTCCTTTCTTCCTCTCATCCATGCCCTTGCCCGGATAAAAAAAAAAGACAAAAGACGCCGCTCCATTTGCAAGTCTCGACAAATACATGCAATGCAACCTCGGTGGCACTGCACGTTACTGCAAAGAAAGCATGAGAGTGGATCTCGAAAAGGCGAGGCCTTAGGCTGTGGAAGAATGGGAAGTGGGGTCAGTGTGCACACGAGTGGAGTCGTGAGATGCAAGCACTCTGTGTCGACGTATCCATCGTGTTAGTTGGTGGTAGGGACGCATGCAGGAGGACTTGTTGGAAAGGATAAACATCCAGACGGAGAGGGAGAGAACTGACCGGAGAATGGGAGATGCAGGATCGGCGGTGGCTAAGATGGCAAAACATTGATAATCCCGATACCTTAGTCCTCCTCATCTATCGCCTTGCCCTGTTTCCTATTTGTCGTCCTCCGTCAACCTCTCTCTCTCCCCCTCTTCCTCCTCTCCGATCACCACTTCCATCTCTCCATTGCATTTGCCTCTGCCATCAAAAAAAAAAAAAGCTACAGACAAAGCCATAGATATTCAAAGCCAACCTCTACCCTAGTTCTTCCACAGACCACCGCTGACCCCAGGATTACCAAACTCTGATGGCTGTGCGCAAGGCGCCAAAGGATGCGAATATTACGCTGTGGTCCCCAATACTCGTCCATCGCCTGTTTGACATTTGCCAATGTCGATGTCGATATCCGTGGTTCAATGATTGGGATGTGGACGGCCGGCCTATGACGACATGCGGCAAGTATTTGGTAGTAAACAAGCAGCACCGACACTGGACGATCGGACTTGGGACGTTTCCGGAGCCGGCCCTATATTTCAATACCCTTATACTAGCAACCGCCGCAACCGGCCGTAATCGATATATACGAAGATATGACCGTTGCTAGACTATTGGACTATTCTGAATGTCTCAGCCTGGGATTCTAGGCGGCTGGCCTTATGTCGCTCTTGTACGTCGGTGGCGTATCACGTGCTCTGGTCGATCAGATTGTGCCCTTTGTCATAAAGTCCGCTGGCGGGTTTCTGCAGGTTACCTGAATGATGGAATTGGGGTAATAGAAAAGAGACTAAGGTCGGATTGTCAGGTGGGATGTTGCGGGACGGAGAGGTGAAAGTTGAGGGGCAGCTGTGTATGTGGTGGCGTTGGCGTCGTCGGTTCGGAGCGGAGCGGAGTATGGCGGAAACTCGGAGGAGAAAGATGCAGTTGATGGATAATTGGCTTCTGTAGTTAACAGGCACTTTTATGTTGACGAGAAGGTTATCGTATTATGAATTAGAGGCCAATTTCTCAAAAGTGGAGTGTAGGTTGTAGGTCAGGTTCGGCAGCTGGGACGCGGCAGTTGAGGTGATGCCCGAGAAGCCGGACGTCGGTGAAAGGGATTTCGTAACGAAATGGATAAAGATCATTGCTCGAAGGTGGATGTCATCTTGATAGAGCCCCAGGCAGTTGTTGTAGGTTCAACCCGATTCTAGGATCACTCTGGTCATGGTCTTTATGGTAAAGTACGTTGGCATATCCAGCCTAAGCATATGCCAACAACTATATCCTCAAAGAAGTGTAAATTGCGTAAAAGTTTCACTGCCAACTCTTCCAGAATCAAACAATGAGCCGAGGCATGCCATTTAAACGAAGCCTATCATTGCTTACTCAATTTAATAGTATCTCCAGCGATCCGCATCCCCGATATGTCACGCCCGCCTACGTTATCAGAAAAGACTTTTTATCCCCTCCTTCGGTGCACAATCCCGAAGTCAACCAGTATCTGGTCAGATACAAGAAAAAAAAACAAAGAAAAAGCTAAGATGTGACTATGTATATACATAGTTAGATCAAAAATATCTCCAATATATCTTATCTCCCCGCCTCATCACTGGCTTATTCATAATCTAACCCCAGATCTACCCCATTGCCGATGACCACATACCCCATCTTTTTATCATCGTATTCCCCAGGTGGAGTCTACCGGCATATAGGATCCGTTATCTTTGTTCAGGTGCGGCCGTTGTCGACGGTTATCGGCCGTGATGCATGAACGGGGCGTCATGGACCTACGGATGTATGCCGGGTAGTCTTGATTGATAATGGGCCTTCAATTGGCACAATGAGATACCACAAGATATCGTAATGGATACTCCACCTAGGATTGAACACCATATATAATTTTGCAGCAAATACTTTATCAACAAGTACTCTATTATCTCGAAGTGCTATCTCTTGATGCTTTGGGAAGGTAGATAGGCGATCCAAGTAATCTTTGACCCTACGTTGTCAAATTACCCGATAAGGTTGTCGTCCTTCTTGATCCGGACGTTACAATCATGATAACACCCATATCACCATCCGTCATAAATATATATATATACAAATACCATCAGTTCCAATATCCAGTATTAACTTCACATTAATGATCATATCAACTCGACTCCAACATGTTCCCCCGCCGCCGGCACCGGATCCTCCCGTTATCTCCACTTCACTGATCTCGTGCGCCGCATTCCGAATACCTTGCTATCGCCATGAAGGAAACATCTTGGTTACATAAGGGCCACTCACATTATGCATTCTCGCGTACGACCGTGGCCTGTGGAAAATATAGGGCCCCGCCTGATCCCTCCTAGTCAGGCCACAGGGAGCCTGATTAGTACCACGATGTGTGACATACGTGGGAATACCCGGTGTTGTATCGCATCATTTTTAATGATGCGCTTAAGATCTCATAATCCCGATCCCGATGCTTTTCCAGCTCCGGACGGTGATGATTTCTTGACAAGAGTCTGATTCATTCATGTGTTTGTCTATTTTTTATTTTTTATTTTTAGCTGGCTCCACTGACTATTTAGGTGGAATTTGAACATCAGAAGAGCTGCATACATTTTCCTTTTATTTTAGTTTCCTAAAATTCATCAAAAAAAAAAAAAAAAAAAAAAAAGGACAAACTTTCGTCGTATATACATATTAAAATATTGTGATCATAAAAATGAAATCAAAAACTCCCCCGGACAGGCTTGAACTGTCAACCTCCTGATTGCCCCAATGGTATAACCCTAACAGTCAGACGCGCTAGCCAATTGCGCCACGGAGGACTTGATGACGCTATACAGGGGCGGCTTACTTTGGACTGAGTGTTGTTGAGCCGGCGTTAACTTTTTTTTTGGCCGAAATTAGATGTATTGTTTGCAATGTCCTGCATTGAATGTAGCATCAATAACATATAGTCTGACCATACGCAATCACTGGCAATCACTGGCCAAAATGTCCGTCTTATGGAATTGGCAGGTAGGATTTTAGTCAGTACGACAGCTGAATCGAGTCAACGTCCATTTTTTTTTATTAATTCGGATGTCATTAACTATGCGCGGTGCATAATGTTGGTGGATATTGATGTTGCTACTGAGTCGGCAAAGTGGGGGGATGTTAGTGTCTGAAGGTTGGAGCGTTGCCGGCACGTTTGCCGGAAGTTGGGGTGCTGACGGGAAGTATGGGGAAAATTAGTCCGAGTGAAAGCAGGGAGGGACGGGGTAAGGGTTTGAGACCATGGGATAATAATATCTGGGTCTAAGGGACTGCGGACATAACTTCCCATGGAGGTTTTGACAAATACAGAATTCCAATTATCACATGTCTATGGGGGGTTTCAAGCTTATATTTCCTAATTTGAGGTGGTTGATGTGTCAAGGAGAACAAGGGTGCGCTGTCACGGCGGGATGATAGTCCATTGTCCCCCCGGAGTTCCACGAGAAATTGAGGTCAGAGACTCATGTTTCCTTTTCCGCTCGAGTAATGGAAATAAAGGATAAAGGCACAAACATTATTAAAAATTAGATATCTACACCTTTCAAGAGATGAGTTTAGGTAATGGATGCATCACCCTCAGCTCCGGACCATGTCCGAACACTATCGGGAAGACGCTGTGGGTTGTTACCGCGAGGACGGAATGCCGATACCAGGCCGATTTGGCTAGCTATGAACTTTCAGAATGATCCGAGTTTAGTCAATAGAGAAAGAAGAAAAGGATGAAAGACGATGGCAATGTAGGCCTCACACCAACATCACCAACTCAAGCAACATCTGTACAAATAATGAAATAAAGATTACCCGAAAAAGATCGAGATGAGATTTTAGTTTCTTTTGCATTAACGACAAGTTGGCCTCCACAAATTTCATTTCCCGGATGGGGAAATATGGACCGGTTGTGCAAGCGGGTGAGGTGTTTTGCCGATGGTGGGCTTGGCCTTTGGAGCGGCGTTGGTGGTGGGATGGCGATTGAGGAGAGGGGGTATTAGCCGGGATATGGGGGAATAGTCGACCCGAGGCCGAATATTTTTGGGTGGGAGGAGGGGGAAAAGAAAACTTGCAGAAGTACAGTCAGGTAAGAAAGAAAACGAGTGACATCATTGATTCATCCTTTTGGTTATACGTGCGGGTACAAACTACGACGATGGTATATACTTATTTTTGAGTCTCTTGAAAAGATGGCAATCGGAGGTTTGAAGGGCTGATTCGGGTGTCTTATTCACTCTCGTGACGGGCCTTGGCAGATGGCAAATAGAGTTATAAGCAAAAAACGAAAGGATCAGTTGTCAAATACTCAATGTTCGGATGGGTTATGGGCGATTTTACAGGGGAGTTGGAGGCATTTGACACGCGGTTACAGGATGTTGGTGAAGGCGGGCAGCATTGTGCGACGGAGAGACTTGGGTCCGATTCCGGTTCCGTGTAGTGTGAATATTATATTTTTTTGGGGGGTTTTATGTTGATTTCTTTGTAAGTGTCGTTTCTTAGTACTAATTTTACCACCCTGAAAGCTTTCAACATTTAATGCAGTCGGAGATCCGACGGCGACTTTCTCTACGTGAATGAACAAGTCAGCGGTCTCGGCAAATATTTAGCACTTGAATTGCGTCTTGAATACTGGATGAGCTACATACCGTCTCTTTTTTCCCCCTTGAAGCCCGAACTCCAACCCTCCGCGCGTGTGTGGGAATTCTTCAGTGTCCAAAGCGCTTTCCTATTCTGTAGATATCGGAGTTCACTGCGGAAACTCCACCGAGACATCAAAGCTAAGGGGACATCGCTCAGCATATTTTGTTAATTGGCATGAATTTGGTTTCGGGATGACGAATTTGTAAATCTGATGATATTCTTTCTTCTGCATTGTTTACAATCTCTAAGACTCTGGAGGCATTCAGGTGTCAAATTCTTGTGAGAAGCTTCCGTCCTTCAAAAAAAGACCTCCGTACACCAAACATCATTACGCAAAACTCAATTCCATCCACCAACCACAACCCTCCGATTCATAGGCCACAAAATCCAATCATGGTTCATTCATTCATTCTCTCATCTCTAAACTCTCAACATATGATACTCTAATACTTTCTCGCGGAAATTTCCCTTTTCGGCGCCACCACTTACCACCTCCTTCCTTGAGCGTTTCAACCAACCAACGAAACTCAATGTCTCTTTCCTTATGTTGTGCTCCGCTCACACCCTTCTTCTTTCCTTACCCTGTCAGCAAGCGCAGAGTAGAGTGCCAGCGGCGGGAGAAAATCCGTCTGGCAAAAATATTAGATATTATATTTATTGTCAATATGTGCCACTTGATTTGGAAACAAGGAACTTGAACGGTTAGGAAGACTTCGCCGGATTGTCAATTTGTCAATGTTAATTTGAATTTCTGGCTGTTGCTTATATTTTTGGTTTCTTTGTGGGTTAGTAATACGGAGTGGACTCGCTTCTTCAGTTTTCAAATTACAACTTTTTTCTATCGAAGCAATTACCCCATTTGGCCATCTTTCTCTGTTTCTGGTTATATTGAACAGGTGCTTTCCCATCGTGGTCATTGTTTCGAACAAAAATCTTTTTCTTTTTCTTTTTCTTCTTCTTACTTCTCCGCCTCTTCACCATATTCCAATCTGCCACGTCTATTTACCGAATGTGATCATCCTCGACGTTTTTCGATCATGTCGAACGGCTTCATCAGTTATTTTATTATCTGAAAAGAAAGCTCTGACCTCATTCTTACCCTGGACCTATTTTACTTTGGACGCTAATCCCTCCATCGATGAACTTTCCAATCAAGGACAGTAAAAGGAACTCTAAAAGAACTCTAGAACTTTTTTTCTTCTTTTTGTGTATACGCCTTAAAAATACACTGGTATCCTTTTTTTGTCATATTTTCTTTTTACACATCTTGGTATTCCAATCTTTGTCGTTGACAACTTCATATTGCGACAATATTTAAT
Source organism: Ambrosiella beaveri (assembly GCA_030294605.1). NCBI lineage: Eukaryota > Fungi > Ascomycota > Sordariomycetes > Microascales > Ceratocystidaceae > Ambrosiella > Ambrosiella beaveri. Next base: position 51,145 of record JARQWA010000089.1, read on the forward strand.
ACTCGGATCGTTTGACTTTGCTCGGAATCTTGATCATCTTCTAAAGATCTCGTCGTCAGTGTTTTTTCCCCGTTTCGTTGGTCACAGCCTCTCTCTTTTTTTCTTTTTTTCCTGCGAATCTCTTACCCTTCAAATATTTGACCGTGACACTGTTACATTGCACTCAAGCCTACAGCTTAATATCATCGTCAGACATCGGTCTTAGCGAAATTTAAGAAACAATTGTTCTCGTCACAAGAATTAATTTGCGACACGATCTTCAATAACTTCTTGACAAGACAAAACAAAAAATCGCCTTACCTCGGTACCATCTTAAACCCTAAACCCTTGGCACTTCAAAATCCTCCGACGGCCTATAAACCCTCCGTCCCCAACGGCCCGTACCCGGCCGCTAGGCGGCCCTTATCTCCACTTACCCCATAACCCCCACTCCCACCACTAACTTCCTCACTCCACGAGCAACTTCAACTTTCTTTGCAAATCAACCACCTCACTACACAATGCCCTCCCCCCTTACGCCGTCCTCCCCGGCAACCCAAGTGCCTACTCCTCCCGGCACCCGCTCCGACCACATGGCCTGGGATTGCCGCTGGATCACCGACAACCTCCGCCTTGCCCTTCCCGAATCCTCCCTTGCTTTCCAACATTCTCCCGCCGTCACCTCCTCGCTTCCGTGTGCGTCCGCATCCCGTCCTGACGCACAATCTGCCAACTCCGGAGTCACCCCACCCCAGCAAGCGACACCCGGAAAGTCCTCCGCGCGTGCGCAGGCAAGTCGGTTTCATGCATGGGCATGCAGGTCCAGTCGCGCACAGAAGAAACTACGAAACTTGGCCGCCGCCAAGCAAAAAAGTGCTCCGGCTCCTCCGGCGACATCATCCAGAGGATCATGCTTTCTGACTTGTGAATGGAACAAATGTCGAGGGACGCCCTCTGTCTCCCAAGTCACAGAAAAGATCTCGTCAATCTCATTAACATCGTCTCTTTTTACTCCGCCGGCTACATTTACGGCACCATCAAGACGGCCAAGTAACTCTCTAGCCACGGCACCACCAGCATACACGGCCACCAATTCAGACCTCATGAACGAAGATGGACCCGGCGTTATCATGGAGGAAGCTGACGATTCATCCGGCTCCAGTTTCCAGGAAATGAAAACAGTCCAAGTCTTTCCCCATCCCGCTCTTTCCCTTCCTACACCTCAACTTGAATTCGACCTCCGTCTCTCTGTCACCTTCTCCCCGCAACCCACGACCGTCTCCCTCAACGGCTGCTCCAAAGACCTTTACGCCGCCGTTTCCGGCACTTGGGCCGCCGCTTTCGCCCACGGCACTATCTCAGTAAGTTCTTTTCCTCTATCACCACTAAAGGGATCTACCGACTCTGGATAACTACTAACACCCACACCAGGCTGGCGGCCACGACATGCAAATCCCAAAAGGCCCCCCCGCCTCCCCCACCGAGTGCCCCCGCTCCCGCTCTAAACTAGACACCGTCTTTACCCTGCAAACCGCTGATGACACCCCAGCTACCATCAACCTCCGCACCCGCGGCTATCTTGCCTGCAACACCGGCGTCCTCTCTTCCTTCTTTGTCACCCCTTCTCCCGGCGGAGACCGCCGCCCCGATGCACATACACCGTCTACGGAAAACAACAACCCAATGTCCCAATTGCCAGAATGCGTAGCGGCAAACTCGGAACTGGTGCGCTCGTTGGACCCGAGGAAGTATTCATGTCGCATGGTCTTAACGTTGACGACGCAGGATTGCCGGTATGCGGATGATTTGAACATGGCGCTGTGGATCGGTAGTGGCATGTGGAGGTCGACTACCGAATTGGTCATTGAGTAAGCTTGCGATTTGATTTGTGATCTGATTGATGATTAGTGAACGGACTGATTACTAATATGTTTATTCTTTTAGTGCATATCGCATCTCATGAGCAACCGGATCTTAACCCATAATGAGACATGACATTTGTAATAGCCTTGATTTTGTTTTTCTTTTGTTTTGACTTTTCACATAGATCATATACTCGCGTTAATCTTTTGAACATTTTCGGTTGTAACTAAATCTGTTCTATTTTTCTGTTTTCCCCTTCCGTAAATCAATCCAAAGTCTGTGCCAAACACTGTTGTACAAGCCAATGTTAGTGAAATTCCAAGTAGCCAGTGTACTGACGTGACCTTAACCCCGGCCTGGACTTACCATGTGATAATACACATTTCTCCGCTCCATCAACTCATCATGATTCCCAAACTCCACAATACTTCCATCCTCCACCACGTAAATCATGTCGGAATTACGCACATTCTCCAGACGGTGCCCCGCAATCACCACTGACCGGCCTATCCGGGATCTCTCCAGCGTCTCACGAATGCCCACTGCTTCATCCGCACTGAGATTCTCAGTGACCTCATCCAGCAACAGGATCTTGGGCTTACGAACCAGCGCTCGAGCAATCGCTACTCGAAGGCGATGAGACTCTGGCAAAAGGGACCCTCGCACACCTAGTGGCGTATCGTAACCTTCCGGCAGAGACAACGCAAGATCGTGGATCCCCACTTGGCTCGCAGCTTCATACATGTCTTCTTCTTGGGTATCCTTCGGTGCTCCAAACATGATGTTATCTCTCAAGGTTCCGGTGATAAGACTCGGGTCCTGAGATACAATCGCTACGGACTGTCTATAAGTGTTAAGATATTTGGACTGGATGTTAACTCCGTTGAGGGTAATCATGCCGTTCGTGGGAACGTAAAGCCGCTGTAGGAGTGACATAATGCTACTTTTTCCAGATCCAGATTCGCCAACAATGGCAATTGTTTGGCCGTGATTCACCTGTGGAGTTTACATTATTGTCAGCAAATATATCTCCGTTTTATTACGAACTATATCCACATTCCGGATTATTAAACTTAGGACTTACACGAATGTTAAGTCCGGTCAGAGCCGGACTTTCCCTCGATGGATACTTGAGCCATACGTTCAAAAACTCGATATCAAATCTTTTTTTGTCATACTCATCACCTTCTTCAATCACAGAATAAGCATCTGGATGGTCCGTGGGAGATTCATAATGTCTCCGGGAAATGATACGCTTCGCAGCCGCCGTGGCATGAGTTAAGTTCGGAGAAAATCCGAGCCACTGACTACCTGAAATTCCCTGCTGTACCACAACGGAAAAAATAATTACTATCATCATTGTTAGATTAATGATGCTGCCAAATCTTGTATCAGAACACTTACAAAACTCAAAAGCTACGTATTCGCGAGTAGTCATGAATCTCACGCCAAACCAGGCCACAAATGCGATCCAAAAGAACGGGATGCTTTCACCAAAAGCCAAAAAGACAGCCGAAACCCATCGTCTGTTATAAGTTGCATCAATCTGTCTCGTGAGGTACACCGCGTACTTGTCGAGCATGGTTCGCTCTAACATGTAGGCGGTGATAATGCGGTTGGCCGAGATTGTTGTCCCTGCAAACCGAGCAGCACGCTCTAAAGCCTCCAAATTGAGTTGGCCAGTATGAACGTCATCATAGATGCGGAAGAATAAAGCCGAGGCAATCAACGGAATTATGGTGCCCGCGGCCACTAAAGCCAAGGCACAGCCAAAGTAAATCGAGATCACCAGACATCCTATGACTTGCGACAAGGATAGCAGCGCAACTCCAGTTGATGACGTCAGAAGCCTTTGAAGGTGGTCAGTGTCTACAGTAATTGCAGCAGTCAAGGCCTCGGGCGTATGACACTTGGTATCGAAGAAGGGAGCGGATTGTTGAAGAGTGTTTGCAAAGTATTCCATCCGAAGAGACTCGAACAAACCCTAACAAATTGTCAGTAAAATGTGTACCTTTTTTTGTTCAAGGAAGCTCTTACCAAAGACAAGGAAGTGGTAGCCCAAGCCGAGAGCATGAAACCAACTCCCAGGCCAACTGCTGTGGCTACAAGCATCAAGCAACAAAACTTTATATTGTCCTCCATTATGTGCCCAGTCACAAAGCTTACTATCTGCTGAACAAACACATAGGTATGCATGGTAGTCGCACCTAGAGGGCTACTGTCAGTTACGATCCCTCTTTTGTATGGTCCCAACTCACTTACCTCCCGTGATTATGCAACCGACAACCAAGAGCAAGTACCATGGCCACAGCTCACGGCGTTCGCTGATGAGACGAAATGAGATTGTGAACAGACCACTTGGCCTATCAACGGCACTGGATGATTTTTGAGACAAGTAGACATTCATCAATTCTATGCCATGGCGCATGTTTTCTTCCCATTGCTTGTTTTCTGTGAACTCGAACCCTTCGAAACCAAGAGGCACCAAGCCAGACTTGCGCCTCCACCAAGTTGTAGGCCGGCGTAAACCATTGACATTATCAAGATCAAGCTGCTGAGCCAAAGCCAGAGTTCTGTATGCACCAGTCTGGTCACGGGACAGCTCTTCCTGAGTCCCTTCTTGAACGACCTGGCCATGCACCAGAACAACAACCTTGTCTGAATTTCTAATAGCCGACAGCCTATGAGAGATCATGATAGTTGTACGGTTCTCGGAGGCCTTTGTCAATGCCGTGTGTACAAGCATCTCTTCTCGCCCGCTTAAGGCGCTGGTAGCCTCGTCCAGTATTAGGATGTCGGGTTGTTTGATGATAGCTCTGGCAATAGCAATTTGCTGTCGTTGACCTGCCGTCAGTTGTAACTCAGAATTGTCGATGACTGTCATCAAGCCATCGGGAAGGTCTTGAATAAATCCCATTGCCATTGCCTCAGAACAAGCAGACTCTACCATTGCTTCCTTGACACTTTCGGGTTCACTCTCAAATTGAGACCCGACCAGACCATACGCAACATTTGTGAATATAGTATCCTCAAACAAAAATGGTTCCTGGGAAACGATACCAACCCGGGAGCGCCACCAGCCCATATCAATGGAAGTCAAAGGGCTACCCCCATACTTGATACATCCACTCCGCAATTCAAACTTTTGAGATGGGTCGAGATCGTACCATCTCTCCAGGAGGTTGACAATAGAGGTCTTACCAGAGCCAGATGGACCGACAATTGCTGTAAGCTTCCCAGCTGGAATCCGGAAGCTGACATCATTCAGTGCTTTGAGACCCGGTCTGGAACGATATGACAAGCATACGTGCTTGAGCTCTATGTCATGACCTCCCCGTTTGTCTTCGGGTACAATGCCAGCGGTCTGTTGGGTCGGAGAATCAATCAGGTTGAAGATGAAGCTGGCATGATCTGTAGCCATGGCGATGGCCTGTATAGGTTGACTAAAAGCGCCGATGGATGAAGGAACAAGCATCATCGACCCCAAAACCGTGACAATGGTTCCGATATCCAGATTAGCGGAAGTTAGGGACAGCCTCATACCCCAGAAGAATGCCAAAGCATTGCAACAGTAGATGACAAACACCAGCCCGCCCTGTTGCAAAGTTATCAACTTGCAAACTCTGAGACCTCTTTCAGTCGAAGCCGAAACCCAGTGGTTGTATCGGTACTCCATGTCTCGTTGAGCACACAGACCTATGATGGACTTGGTCATGGAAAGGGCTTCCAAGACAACATCACAAGCCTGCGCGTTGACTTCTTCCACTGATGCCATAATCTTTTTGATTGACGGAACAGTGGCCAAGTACAATCCCACAGTTGGTGTTAACCCGGCGCAAATCATGAGAGAAAGTTGCCAGCTGTAGACAAATGTAATAACTAGAGCGGAAACTATCATTGCAGATGTTCGAGCTAAAATAGCTAGTTGCTCTCCGCAGCAAGTTTGAATATACTCTGAGGTCATCGTCATGGAATGTCCTGTTAATCTAAGGGGCATTGAGTCGAGGACTGATATGGGTAGGTGAAGTAGCGCATCGAGATATCTGTGACGAACGGACGCGGATATACGTAGTCCTGTGATGGGGAAAATAGACTGTACCGTGATTAATCTGTCAGCTTAGGCACATCACATATCGTTAGTTCCATGCACCATACTCACATTCGATATATATGTGAAGAAGAATCTCGCGCAAGCAAGATAAACAATGTATAGCCTTGATCAAATCTACGTTAGTGGTGCTATGTAAAGTGATAATTATTTTTGGGAATCCGCTTACGCATTTCCGTTGATAGTATTGGCGAATTGTTGTTGTTGTTTGACAGTGGGATCTGGTATTGCATAATAATGCAAGACTGAATTGACTAGTTGACCTAGAGATGTTTAGCACGCACGTAATCATATATTCATCATGACAACTTACCAAATACCACGTTGATTATAGGTAGACTGCAGCCAGACCCGACTGCGGCTACCATCCCGACTATAAGAATTAACCGTTCTCCCGGAGAAATGTGGCGTAAGAGACGCTAGAATCTTGTAGTCAGCAGAATTCAAAGGTTGAGATGAATTGAGCTTACCATAACCGTTATCATTTGAATAAAAAGGTCTTTCTTGTCGTTTTCTGCTTGGTTTCTCTTGGGTGTTGCTGTGACTTTGCGGCGGGGACGAGAGTCAACACTCGAACGACTGGTATTGCGGCGTTTAAGCTTTTTAGGTCTGCGCCGTTTCTTGGATGTCTCGTGGTGTGTACCGCCGCATTCCGACCCACGGCTGTCTATTTGAGTCGTATGCCAGATGTGATCGTCCTTCGAATCAGGTCGTTGGTGCGATCTTTGAAGGGCAACGCTACAATCTGCCGAACTTCTGGGTTCTTCTGAGATGGGAGCGGTTGAGCCAACTAGTGATCTAATAGAATCCGGTACAGACCAGATCGATGGCTTCGCGGAATTCACACTACCTCTGAAAGCTGTCTCATTCGTTGAAACTGTGGCCACTGAAGCCACTGAAACATTGCGAGATGGAGTGATTGGTATATTGGGTCGGAGGTAGCTATAATTTGGTACATGTCGGAAAGCCGAAGCGGGACTAGGTGACCCGGATACGGGTGACGAAACTAGGGGCGACGGTGTCGATGGGGAGATTATTGGTAGTGAAACCTCGCCCACTTCGTCCGGTGGATCGCTCGCAGTCATATTTGCCGGCTTAGAATTGACGAAATTACTCGTACTACGGTGATGTGATGCAAGAGGTTTGCGGTCCGTGGTTCACAACGATGCCGACAATAGTGGTTTTGTTAGAAAATCAGCTGTTCAGGTGGGGATGCCAAAATAATGAAAAGAACAAAACGAAACACAAAAAATGAAATGTGGGGACTATCATGATTTCTTTAAGACTCACCTTCTATTAAAGCATTAAATATTCTGATTAAGTAAGTGCGTATAACCGTTTGACTAGACGGGGTTGGTAGGCGGCAACAACGTTGCACAATGAGTTGAAATTTCCCTTTCCGTCAAAGTCTCGTCAACATAAGACGAGCACGGCACCTTTGATCTCGGAAGCGTTGTTGTAGCAAAACTTTTACTCGCGATGACAAGGTTAACAAAAATACAACAAGAGATACAACGCCGCACACTATAAGACATGCGGAACTGTGATCTGGCAAATAACTATCCTGTTAATTTAGTACTACAAAGCTTTCCTTTGTTATATCACCAACTGAGACAATCAAAAAGGAGATATGTTTGAATGCAACAGACTGATATATTCTTGAATATGACAGGTCTGATACCCTGCACCACATACAAGGCGGTCTATCAGCTGTTGGCTTCCGGGTTGAGACTATCACAATTCGGACGACAGCATTTCTTCAAATGCTGTGTAAGTCTTGCAATGAAGTTCCATGCATATGAGAGCATTATACGAGCAGTTATCTGCAGCCAGAGGCGCCATCTTGTTTCAAATGCTTCCATGTCAGTTGCCTTGTGTGACGATAGTATTCACAACATCCCTCTCGACAACCTGATACTGGGGGCACATATGGATGGCTAATCAATGATGGGAGTATACTCAAAATATGCGGGTTGAAAACCCCCAAGAAAGCGATCTAGCGATGACATTGAATGAGAATCTAAAACCCAAAACAGCACATTGATAAATTCCAGACACGTGTAAATCTAGCTAATAAACAGTAAAACAATAGGGGTATTGTGAAGGGGGATATGAAAATCGACAAACATGGCCTGACTGTTCTATCTTAACCGGATAGTAACCACTAGACAACTAAGACTCCGACTTCGAGTTTCTTCGTTGCCCAGGCCATCATCCTCATATTTATCGATGATATCATCAATCGTAGTCATGGTCTTTGTCTTGATGTCAACACTGCAGTCACTCTGCTGCGAGTACCATGACGCCACACTAAGAGTCTTCGTGATAGCTTTACCCGTTCCCATGACCACGACTGCCTTTCCAGTTCCTTGGGTTCTGCCAGATTGCTTCAGCGCGTCGATCTTTGCACGGAGACCTAGGTTTTTTGAGGTGGATCGATTGGTTCCATACGACTTTTCGAGTTCTTTGTGGACTCTAGTCACGACAGACATAAAAGGCGATTTGGATGAGACATAGATCAACTTCGTGTTAGAAGATGCCGGTTTCTGAGGCCGAACCAGCGGCCGCTTGTGGATTTTGCTACCTACATGATGGTTAGTGGTTAATGTAAATAATTATGTTTACATGAGATGAGTCCAACCTTTCGGTACAGTGTCCAACTTCTTGACTGGTGGTTGAGTTGGCATTTTGGATGATTTTCGCAGCTTTACGGTCATATCTATAATTGGTTGTCCCTTTAGTCGCGGTTCTATCATTACTGAAAATAGTCAAGCGCCGCATATAGATGTGGCGTAATTAGGACATGTGGCGCATAGTCCAAACCGGACTATAACCCGAGATTGACAGTGAAGCGGGCTATGACGTTATGAAGTTGGTAGTTTTGCCATGCCGTATGGTACATTTGTATCTTTTTCATTAATCGCATTTATTCCATCGTATCGTATCTTATTACTCATTTATCCGTTGAGAATATGTCACTGGGAATTTGGCCTCCAGTTTCGGACGATGAGTTCAAGCGACAACAGCGTGAAGCGCATGTAAGAGACATTGGCTCGCAACATGGTATCGAAGTGTGAATCTAATCGCATCATGACTATCTAGCAAGCAGAAATAGATTGGATAATAAAGCATACACGTCAAGCGCTCAAAGATCTCAAATATGGTGTGGAAGATTGTTATGCCTTGATAGCCCCGATTGAACCGGGAAGTGTCTTGGTTATGAGTACTCGTCTTAACGAAAGGGTTAAGGGAACAATCACTCGCGTGGGATCGCGCATTGTTAAAGGAGTAAGTTATCTGCTACATAGTTGATGGATGTAGTATACTAAGTGTTAATTAGTCTCTGAACCTCCAATTGAGAACAGCAAATCCAGTTACTCTGCACATCAATCCCGAAAAGCCAATCCACATTGAGCCCTTGATGTCTATTCAAGAATCACTGAATGATGCTATTAACCTCTTGACTTTGACTTTTGACGAGACATCAACGGCCGAAACTCTGGCAGCGCAGCTACGAGTACTCGCGGAACTCATGGCCGACGCATCAGCTACGCTCCAGGGCGACCCACCCAATTCCGACAAGAACACCAAGGCCCTGGACCCTTCTTGGACATACATGTCTGCCGCCGCAAATGCGTTTGATCCACCGCTAGATCGTAGCCTCAGTCTGCACTTTACCCTTCAAGAATCAGCTATTGTCTTGACATTGCGGTCCCTGGAAGATACCGACGCCCCTGTATTCTTCAGCACCAAGCTCGGCTTTGCGATAGGAACGCTGCGTCGTCTGGAGCACGACGAGATGGATAAGCCGTTCAAGTACACATACAACCGGCAAGAACCACATAGTTCACGCATCATTGGAATGAGGAAACAACCGCCGCTGCTTAGTGGATCCAAACCTATAGAGGTGTTTGTCCGCGAGAAAGTCAGACTTGAGAGTGCGGATCCAAATCTGATGTCGCTACAGGCTAAGCTCATGTCGCTGCATCATACAATCCTTCAATTGCATCAAAATCTGTCCACAGTTTTGAGTGTGACACAAGCTGAATAGGACTCTGATGCTTTTTACGAAGAATCACAAATGAGGCAGTGGTTAGCGGAGGTCCGGAAGCCACTTGTCGTGACTGAGGGCAGTTTCTCTTTCCCTGTTGGGCCTAAAATCTCATACATGGACTGGTTCTTGTGCAATGATTCAGCAAACAAAAGTATCAATTCTGAGGTATCTATCAATGACTTCTGAAAACAAGACCATGTTCACACTCAATGTATGTTTACCGAACAGGCGACCACGGCATTGGGATCATAATGCGAGAGCGCATGTTCTGAATCAAGGGAACGGTTTTGTGGACCGTATCACTCCATCCTTTAACGCCCCAGCTCTTCTCGCGTCGGATCTTGCGTTCCTCGAGGTTTGCAAACTGCCATAGATGATGCACAGTATTCAACTCGCCAACCTGCACAAACCAAGCACCCACCCCTTCCATAACCTCCCGTCTGGCCTCGAGGCCCTTACGCCAGTTATATTCCCATTCCAGGAGGTTTCCCGGATGCAAAGTGTATGAGCGGAGTTCGAAGATGCCACCAAGTTCACGGGGAGGAGACGTTGGCCAGAATGAGAACTCCTGCATCAGAGACACATTTTTCGATACAATCATTGAGCGCAATTTTTTATCGAAGGCCTTGTAGTCGGGGTGGTGGGCGATGGCATAGCGAGATTCATGGTAACCCTGATATCTGTGGTATTCCCAAATGTGGACTAAAGTGACGGGATTAGTGACGGATCTGCATTAATTGTTGACGGTATAATCACCCACCAAAGGTATCACAATCTCCAACTTCGGTCTTCCAACTTCCAACAAGGTGAACTTTGTTCTGTGACAGATTGGCCATGCGCGGATAGAAATCGCCCACGAGTTCGCAGTACTCGTCGATCCTATCAGGCTTGATGGTGTGATAAACGATGGAGTGAACATATTTTCCCCGGGCCAATATGGCGCTGAAGCTGGCTTCAATTTGGGCATCCATCTCTCGGCCTTCTTTAGTTCCGTATATCAAACTTGAAAGCTTGCCCTGCTTCGTATCGTCACGGATCCCCCGCTTCTCCGCTTCGATAGCGGTGCTTAACCTTCCTAGGCCATGAGTGATACCAGGCGGATGGTAAGCATCGGTGTTGGGTGTCTCGTGTAGCTCCCGGATGAGGGCTTCCTCGCGCGCTTTTGCGGTCTCTTCTAAGCGGTGGCGGAATTCTTTTTGCTTGACATTGAAGTTCTCGACGCTGGCAGGACTAGGGTTGATGTCACCTAAAGCGGGTGGGCGCTTGGGATTGACGGAACCTGCTGTGAAATGACGGACTCTGAAAGCACAGGAAATACGGGAAGCTTGCGTGCAGGTGCGGACTATCTGTCGAGATAGCATGGTGTGGAGAGAAATCTTTTGGTGTGAAGGTCAGCTGTTATCGGGCCGTGATATAATCAATTAATCAGGCTGGGTGACCGAGCAGCAATATTTATAGACTTCAAATGTAAGATAGACTCATGAATTGTGCAACTAGGGAAGAGCGTGATATTTGTATATGTAAGGGGCAACTTATCGTCCGGCCCGCGTGTATGCCTACCCAACACGATGAGAATCTGAACAAAGTTGGTAGTTGCATTATCTTGGCGGTAAAGTCACACGGGGAAGAAACCGCGCATAAAACTCCCTTAAACGGTTTGACGAAGGTCTACACAGTTGGAGAAGATGTAAATCTATCGAAGTTTGTGATAGCAGATGCACCGCCGTAAGGGCGGGCCCATACCGAACACTACCTGATGTTGTATACCTGTGACTGCATGAAATGCTTGAGATTTGGGGTACGGTACTTGAACTAACCAGTGAAATTCGCTGGCTTGTCAGCACTGGGACACAAGAAAACGTGTCTTGGTTTTGACATGGCAAGAGGGCGTCATCATAGCTCAGATATATGGCCTGATGTCATGAAACGGGATATGCTTCGATAAACATCACGTTGTCTCTCAGGCCCAGACTTTTGAGACTTGAGTTCACATATTTTTTTTTTTTTTTTTTCAGTCTGAGATATGGTTATGGTGTCATGAAATATCGACCCCCTCTTATCATGACCCCCGCAGTCTTCAGTCGTCATCACAAAATTGGAGATTCCAACCGTATGTGTTGTCGGACAGCGCAACCAAATGCCCCAAGTATGTCGAAATCCGGGGACAGATAGGGATAAAATCCTTGGCCGACAGTTTTGAGTTCCTGCTGGCCGTTAAATGAACCAGGATCTGGGTGTGATCCTGATGGCTGGTGAACAGAGTCTCACATGATTGGTCAGCCATCTCAGGTCATCCATCGTAGCACAGAAGCTTGTGCCACAGCTGATCTTTTACCCTAAAGAAACAACGACAGTCAGGGTTACTCGGCAAAAAAAAGGTTTTGGTGCCTTGATTGACAGGCGAACACAAGGCTCGGCTCAGCCCGGGGAGAAGGGTTGTGCGTTTCTGGAATTGGTGGAAAACGCCTCTCGAAAAAGTGAAGCCATCATCAAATCTCCAACCCCACCAATCCTCTGACCCTCCCCCGTACCACCTTCTCACCACCCCAATTAATTGCAAAAATGTCTTGGTTTGGTCTCGCTCCTTTCAAGAAGTTCCCCGGTGCTTTCGGTATGAACAAATTCCCCCCCAAGGCCCCGCTACAAACAATGCGCTCGTCAGTGCTGATGCTCCCCCCGCCTGCAGCGACGCCGATGCTGCCGCCGTTCCGGATGTCTGTAAACTCTACCATGACCTCCGACCTTTTGCTAACACGTATTTGATATATAGCCAAGCCGATGGCCCCCTTCTTCGCCGCAAGTACGTCCTTCTGATACTGCAATTGACTCCAATTACTCGCCGTTTTCGACTTAACCGCCATCGGAGCACAGTTATGCGACCATCTCAAGTCGCATACCCAATCTTCGACCGTACATCTCTAACAAAATAAATCAACAGGTCTCATCGTTGCCTGGGGTGTCAACTCCATCCAGAACTCTATGATGGAGTGTTAGTCTACCTCTCCTCACCTCCGCCGGAATACCACATTACTGACATGTATTACTACAGCCGCCCAGTTCAGGAACGATCCTAGAAACCCCAACCGCAAGGCTGCTGCCGTCCACTAAACAAGTCGAATCATTGCAAATTGAATTGTTTCGAATTGAAACGAGCGATATTCTCCTAGGCCTTGGAGGACTCAGTGGTCAACGTCACTTTCTCCCGGCATGTGTAACATATAATGACCAAGATCAACATACTCAACAATGAGGAAGTTTTTCCTATCAAGTCTGGTATGATGTCGCACTTTCCGAAGCGACCGAGCAACTTGCGAATTATACCCAGTGATGTGAAATCGATGGTTGGTGATTCTTTTGAGGAGTACGTGGACAATGGAAAATACGAATTGGAGATGCACGGGGTTCGTTTATGTTTGCAGTATTTGGGAAACCATTTCATCACCATTCTCGTATCTGGGTTTCCAATGCCGGTGGTTGCATGTGCTTGTTTTTGGACATCATCGACATGAATCGTCATGACGATGGCCCCGATTTAACTAATGAAATCACGTGATACTATTGTAGCCCAATGTAGAAAACAATCCAAACCCAGCCAAACTCCACATTTTCAGTATCGTCAAGAACCAATCCCCCGAACAAGTCTTGCGATTTTCCCAATGTAGCCAATAATTTTCTGCACTTTGTCTGGTTTAGTTGGCCACCTGCACAACGGGAGGATTTGCTGGCGTTCGACTCATCCAGCCAGGAATAGGAATATCGACGCTTTGTCGTTCTACATACACTGATTTCCCAATTAGTACACCGTCTGCTTGCATATGATAAGACGTCACCTCCCTGAATTCAAAACTTACTTTCAACAACCAACTCCCAGAAAAAAAAAATCTTGATGCTCTCACTAGCATGTCCTGCTCTAAGATTCGTCCCTCGTATCTCACAGTCAACTTTAAAATTTAATCTATCCCTTCGCTATATCCATACCGTCTCTTCCAGGATGTCCGACCAGCCCACCACTGAACCTCCCGCCGCTACTCCGGCTGTCGCGACTGCCGATGCACCCAAGAACCCCGACACCGGTGCCGCGAAGCAAGAAAAGAAACCCAAGAACCCCCGTCCTCCTCGTCAACCCAAGAAAGCCCCGGAGCAGCTTCATATGACCGAGTACAGGGTCCTCATGATTCACGGTACGTCGTTGTCTCTCAAACCTTAAGCTTAACAAAAAAAAGTTTTATTTGCTGACAAATCCCCAGGTTATGCCCAATCTGGCACCGTGTTCCGCTCGAAAGTGCGCGCCCTTGAGAAGGCCCTCCTCAAAACCCTGAACCCGCTTGGCATCACTCTGAAATTTCTGTACCCCACCGCCCCGCTCCGGTTGCGCCCCCGGGACATCCCCGGCTGGGAGCCCAAGGACGAGAACGACACTGGCGAAGACATAATTGAATCATTCGGGTGGTTTAAGTTTGAAGATTTCAACGGCACTGGCCGATATCTTCAATTTGACGCTGGTGCCAAGACTTTGTCCGAGGAAGTGCGCAATGCCGGCGGTGTGGATATCATCCTTGGTTTCAGCCAGGGCGCCTATGTCTCCGCTACGGTCGCCGCTGCCCTTGAGCGACCGTACAGAGATGTTCCCTTCCCGTCTCAAGCCGCATGGGCCAAGGATCTGAGAGAAGCTCAGGGTGACAAGGATCTCAAGTTTGTTGCTGTCTACTCCGGCTTCATCGGCCGGGATCCCGAGCTGCAGTGGGTCTATGACCCGAAGATGAAGATTCCCTCCGTGCATGTCTTGGGTAGCCAGGACTCTATTGTTGCCGAAGAGCGGTCGAAGGCTTTGGCTGACCAGTGCGAGAATGTTACTACCTTCGTCCACCCTGGCAGTCACTATGTTCCCATCACGAGAGAATGGCTGAATGCCGCTACGGGGTACTTCAAGCAGCACCTCTACGATAATCTTCAACCCAAGGAGACCGAGTAAATACTGCATAATCACAAAAGGCGCTAGGAATATCTAAGGATATAGATTGATCAGACATCATTAATATCGTATAGACGAGTGCTACAAAAAGTGCAGCACGGGAACGTGGGATGTGGAAATATGTAAATGTACAATACGCCGGAACCTATCCATGTATAAATCTCTCATGAACCCAAAAATTCAAATAATCAAAAAACAAGTTTCTTGCGTAGCATCTCCTTGTGCCACAACTCCTACCCTTTATTTCATCGTAACCTAGTCATCATTACACCTTTGACTTGCTCTTGGAGCCCTTCCCACCCTTACTCTTCGCAATCCGAGTCATCATCTCCTCTTTGGTAATCAAGTGATCGATACGTTCCAAGTGACCCAAAAGATCTTTCATGTTGTGGCTCCACTCATTTAGAACATCGTCGGCATCGCGGGGCTTAGCAAAGTTGACGATCCGCGCAGGTCTGTCAATCTTGGCATAGACAGTCTTTGAAGTGACCAGGTCGCTGATGTACTTTTCAGTCTCCGCCTCGGCGAGATCCAGAAGCTCTGTGAGGCGGCTGAGGCGGATACGCGTGTAGTATTTGGCGATAACACGGACATTATGCTCAATAACTCGCTTCTTAAGATCAAGCCATCTCTGGTGGGCTTTAGGATCCTCCACGTTCTCGTCTTTGTTAACGTCGAAAACATCAGTCGAGCACAGGTGGGGGCCGAATTGGCGGACGACCTGAGGCCAGCGCATCAGTTCCTGAATGGTGAACAGCTTGAGAAGTTCGGCATCCTTAGGCACCAGAGAATTACGAGTGTCCCGGAAGACGCGCTGAAGAAGATCATGTTGCTCATTGTCGTAGGGGGCAAGAACAATAAAGTAGATGATTCGTTGCAAAACCTGTCGAGTATGTCAGTTATACGGTAATATTAAAGTGGCGCAATGGTTTACCTACCGGTTTGAGCTTCTCAGGATTAGACTCTACGACCTCAGTGTCAAGAACTTGTCTGAAGTGCTTGCAAACCTCCAAGTACTTGTCGTCGTGCTTGGCCAGAGTGATTTGTTGCTCGTAGTACTTGAGTTTCAGATCAGTAACATCATCAACCTTCTTGTCGATAACCTCCTCTCCCTTTGCTCTCTTCATTCTGTTTTTGTCCTCTTCGCGCTTGATCTGCTCAGCAGACTTGGGAACAGGTCTGGAAAGGTACTTGGTACTGATCTTACGACTCAGGATACCAGCTTGAGTCCAGTCGCCGATCTCAATACACAGCGCAACCTGTGCCAGGATAAATTCAGTTTTTTCACGGCGCTCCATGGAGCCAAATGTCTCAACTTGCAACTCGCACAGAATCTCGGTGGCCTTCTTGATATCTCCCTGAGACTTTTTAATATCGGAAAGGACCTTTGTAATACGAGCGCGCTCAACTTCGACGAAAATCTTTCCTTCGGTGACTGTACGCAGTGTTTCGATAACAGAAAGCTTGGTGTCGAGATCCGGGGTTTCGTCGAGGAACTCCATCACTTTTTGCACCATCTTGGTGATGGCCTGTTTAAGTTGACCATGCTTCTTGGACAAGATAAGAGTCTGCTCATTCAGCAGACTCCAGTCACCAGCATATTTGCAGAGGGTAACAATGGTGATAAGGATACGGGAAACGGAAGCCAGGTCGGACGCCTATTCAAAGACCTGGGTTAGACTGAATCATGGCGGGGTTCTTGGCATAGAATGTTCATACCTGACGAGCTTGCTTCTCAAGAATAACGAGTTTATCAATGGCACCGGGCAGGTCGGTCTACTTGAAGTTAGTTTAACTCGCTCTACGCAAATCATGAGTTGCCACTGACCTGCGCCAGCTGCTGGACCTCAGGAAGCGCAGTGTCGACCTGCTTGCTGTAGTCCTTCTCGGGTTTGAAGGCGGCGTCGGCCATGATGAATTATTGTGAAGATTGCAAGGGGTATTAGTTAAACGAAACAAGATATATGCGATGCGTGTGTGTGGGTTGTCAATTGGTATTGTGAAGTGGTGATAGTTAATCGTCTAGATGTGCTGCGTAGGTTGTGTTCAATGCGATTCAGCACTTAGTTAACAGTTACAATAGGCGTATTCCTTCTAAAGCTACCGCCATAGCTCTAGCTCAGGCTCCAAAAGGTGACGAGGCTACGCTGTTAGAGACCAGGACCCACCAGCGGTCAATTTTGTGCCACACATTATGTCATCGACTGCCCTTCGTGTGGCGGAACAAGGGAAGCCATGGCGCCAATAGACCCTAGTTCCAGGAACAATCTTCTTGTTAACCCTATTATTAATATTACCCAAAACAGCTTCAGCTTTAAATCAATGAATTTTACCTCATATTCCGATGTCGGCGTTATCGTAAGCCGGAATTTTTTCCTATAATGAATTTTCATTAAAGTTATGGCCACAGAAATAGAAATGACTGCATTGGCTGCTATTGGTAACAGCCGGACCCACTAAAAAGTAGTCATAATCACTTACAGCTTTAGCTACTTCTGGAAGGAATAGTTTATTGTCTGTTGAGTGGAATATAGATAGAAGGAGTCCAGGACTTAAATTTGACCGATTTTTTTCTGTGATTATCTTAATCCTGTCTTTACTTTACCTTTGGTCGTTGGATATCTGTCAAATTGTTGTGTTAGTGTTGTTGAGCAGTGTTCGGCCTATACTACAGTTAATACTCAGAAAAGCGCCAACCATGGCTTCGCCTATCCCCGACCCCACGACAGACCTGCACTGGGATGACTACAAGGGCGGTTAGTATTGCGCAGAATGTTGAAAAAGAGATATCCGTTTATTGACATCCTTTAGCTATCCACGATGTCTTCGAACAAAATGCCTTGAAGCACCCCGACAGACCTTGCGTCATTGAGACCAAGACCGCCACCAAGCCTGAGCGCCGGTTCACATATAAGCAGATCAATGAAGCCGCAAACGTTCTTGCGCATTACTTAGTTGCCAATGGCAGTCAAGTTGAAGATGTTGTCATGGTTTACGCCCACAGATGGTATGGTGCGACCTGGTATGCATGCTATCTTGACCCAAATTGACCTGACTTCTATTGTAGTGTTGATCTCGTTGTTGCGTACATGGGTGCGTTGAGAGTAAGTCATACCAATGTGGAAAGCATAGGCCATCTGTGCCGGAGCATAGCTAATCATAACCTCCCTACAGGCCGGTCTGACTGTTACCGTTCTCGACCCTCTTTACCCGGCCGACCGCCAAATTATCTACCTTGAGGTCGCGCAACCCAAATTCCTCGTCCAGATCGAGCGCGCTACCGAAGATGCCGGCCAACTTGTTCCTAAGGTTCGTGAATATGTCAACTCTCTATCTCTCAAGGCGGAAGTTCCCGGCTTGGCTCTGCTTGATAACGGCTCTCTTGCCGGCGGGTTGGTTAATGGCAAGGACTGCTTCGACGAATTTCAGGCCAGGAAGAGCCAAAACGCCGGTATTCAGATTGGCCCCGACAATGTTCCTACACTCAGTTTCACGAGTGGTACCGAGGGCAGACCCAAGGGTGTTCGTTCTCGTCACTACAACTTGACCAACTACTTCCCTTGGATGTCTCAGCGCTTCCACCTTAATGAGAACTCTAAGTTTACCATGCTTTCGGGTATCGCTCACGACCCCATCCAGCGCGATATCTTCACTCCTCTATTCTTGGGTGCCCAACTATTGGTTCCCAGCCGTGACGACATTGCTCATGAGAGTCTTGCGGAGTGGATGAAGACCTATGGCGCTACTGTCACTCATCTTACCCCTGCTATGGGTCAAATTCTTGTTGGTGGTGCTACCTCCCATTTCCCAATGTTACAGCAGGCCTTCTTCGTTGGTGATATCTTGATCAAGCGTGACTGCAGAAGACTACAAGAGCTTGCTGAAAACGTCTGCATTGTAAATATGTATGGTACCACCGAGACGTCGCGTGCTGTTTCTTACTACGAAATTCCTAGCCGTGCCGAGGCTCCTGACTTCCTCGACTCTTTGGGCGACATAATCCCCGCTGGTTCGGGTATGATTGATGTCCAGCTCATTGTGGTTGATCGTGATGACCACAGCCGCATGTGCGGTGTTGGTGAACAGGGTGAGCTCTTTGTTCGTGCTGGTGGTCTGTCTGAATGCTACTTGGGTGACGACGAGAACATTCAGGAGCTGAACTGCACCAAGTTCCTCAACAATTGGTTTGTCAAGCCTGGCAAGTGGGAGAAGGAGTATGCTGCAAAGATGGCCACTGGCAAGTACAACGAGCCCTGGAGAAAGCTTTTCAAGGGTCCTCGCGACCGTCTATACCGCACCGGTGATCTTGCGCGTTATATGCCGGATGGTAACGCCGAGGTTACTGGTAGAATTGACAACCAAGTCAAAATCCGCGGTTTTCGTATTGAGCTTGGTGAGATTGACACTCACCTTTCTCGCCACCCTCTCATTCGGGAGAATGTTACTCTTGTCCGCAGAAATAAAGATGAGGAGCCTACACTGGTTTCTTATATTGTTCCTGAGATTAAGCGGTGGCAGCAGTGGCTCGAGGAGAAGGGTCTGCCCTCCGACAACAGCATCGACGAGTCTATGGTTTCCATGTTGACTAAGTTCAAGCCCCTGTCCGATGACTGTCGTGAGCTTCTCAAGACCAAGGTTCCCTCCTATGCCATTCCCTCTGTCTTTGTTCCTCTGGCTCGTATGCCTCTCAACCCCAACGGAAAGATAGACAAGCCTGCTCTGCCTTTCCCGGAGGCTTCTGAGCTCCGCGCCGCTGTTGGTACCACCGCAACTATTGACCAGAGTCAGATGACTGAGACACAACGCAAGATTGCTCAGATCTGGTGTGAGCTTTTGGAGAACGTCAATGCCAATGTTCTTTCTCCTACTTCCAACTTCTTTGAGATTGGTGGTCACTCTATTCTGGCCCAACAGATGCGTATCAAGGTCCGCAAGACCTGGAACGGAATTGACCTTCCGATGACTGTCATCTTCCAGCACCAGACTGTCGCCGCCTTCGCGGCCGAGATTGACCGTGCTCTTGACCCTACAGGCCTTACTTTGGGCTCTACTGATGCTACTCCCGTTGCCGACGAGGCCTATTCCATTGATGCTCGCGAGCTTGCCGCTAAGCTACCTGCCACTTTACAGACCGCGAAGCTGAATTTCTCTACTCCTAAGAACGTACTATTGACTGGTGCCACTGGGTTCCTTGGTTCTTACCTGCTCAAGGACCTGATAGAGCGCAAGATGCACGTCATTGCCCATGTTCGTGCCAAGGATGCTGCTTCTGGACTTGCCCGTGTCGAATCAACCACCAAGGCTTACGGCATCTGGAAGGATGAGTGGAAGAACCAAATCTCCATTGTTACTGGTGATCTTACTAAGCCCAAGATTGGTATCAGCGAGGCTGATTGGGAGAAACTTGCCAATGATGTTGACATCATCGTCCATAACGGTGCCATGGTCAATTGGATGCAGCCGTACTCCATTATGCGTTCTGCTAATGTTCTGTCCACCGAGGCTCTTATCAACCTTGCTGCTGTCGGCAAGCCCAAGGCTTTCGGATTCGTTTCCTCCACCTCTACTCTTGACAGCGACTACTTTGTCAAGCTTTCTCAAGAGAGTGTTGCTGCTGGTGGCACTGGTGTTCAAGAGGATGACTCCATGGAGGGCAGCAGCAAGGGCTTGGGTACTGGCTACGGCCAGAGCAAGTGGGCTAGTGAGTACCTTCTCCGTGCTGCTGGAAAGAAGGGTCTCACCGGATCCATCATTAGATCTGGGTATGTCACTGGTGACCCAATCACTGGTGCTACCATCACCGATGATTTCCTCATTCGTATGCTGAAGGGCTGCTTGCAACTTGGTGCTCGTCCTCAGATTTCCAACACTGTGAACCAGGTTCCCGTCACCCATGTAGCTCGTTTGGTCACCGCCTCCACCCTTTTCCCTGCCGTTACTCCTATGACTGTCACCCAGGTCACTTCTCACCCACGTCTGACCTTTGACCAGTACCTTGGCTTCCTTGAGGTCTTTGGTTATGACTGCCCAGCTGTCTCATATGACGAATGGTGTGCCAAGATGGAGGACTATGTTGCTGCCGGCAACAAGAAGGAGCACGCTCTTCTTCCTCTGCTTCACTTTGTTACTGGTGATCTTCCTGGTAATACTATCGCTCCCGAGCTTGACGACCGCAATGCTGCTGCGTCGCTCAAGGCTGATGTTAAGCTGACGGGCGAGGACCTGTCCGCTGGCGCTGCCATTACCGAGGAGATCATGGGCAGATACCTTGCTTACCTCGTGGCAATTGGATTCCTCCACGCTCCTACTAAGACCGGTGCCAAGGCTCTTCCGGTGTGTGAACTGAGCGAGCAACAGAAGGCTTCTCTGGCCAGCATTGGTGGTCGTGGTGGTGGCAAGGCGTAAGAGTGTGTAAATGTGTACTGTAAAATTATGTTTGTAGGAAATAGTTTGGAGGTTTGTCGGGTTGACTTTTTTTTTGGGTATATTCAATTTCATTGACATTTGCTGTGATTTTACTAGTTATCTAGAGATATCAACAGATTTGTATTTATACCATTCTAATAACTCGATCATTGAGTGTTTGCATGACGTTGAAAATCAAGACCGGGATACCCAGTATGCCCAAACAAGGCTTGAACCCCACTATTCCAACCAATAGGAAGGCTTAACCAAACCCGCTTTTGGCTATTGATCGCGATTTTCGTCCATGTGGCGATCGCCTCAACGACGGAGGCTGAGATTTGTTGATTTGTCTGTATATTTTCGCTCGCAACAAACATATCGCCAAGATGTCCATGTTCCAGCGTGCTAAGAAGCTTGATTTGGGGTGCTTTGTGAATATCCGGACGATCCGGGATCACACCAAGCGCAAGGTTTTTGAGAAGTTTGAGCCTGAGAGGTAGGTTTCCGGAAGATGGAAGATTGAATTGAAGGGAATAAAGGGCAGGATTTTGCAATGATGAGAGTGAGATTTTTTTGTTCGCTGGTTGATTTGATAATGGATGGGGTTTGTGTGTGGTGGTTTGTGAGAATGGGATGGTAAGCTGACAAGTGTGAATAAAGACAAGCGCTCCGCTACATTATCCGTAACACTACCCTTCCGGCGCATGTTCGTGCTGAGGCGCAGCTTCAGTTGACGCAGATGCATTCTTATACTCGGCCTACACAGATTCGTAACCGTTGCATTCTTGGTGGCAAGTCTCGCGGTGTGTTCCGTGACTTTAAGATGACTAGAGTAAGTTTTTCAATATCACTGTTGGAATGGGAATGTGAGGACAAGCAACTAATGATGTGTATAGTTCAACTTTCGTATGCAAGCGTTGGCTGGTGATTTGCCCGGTGTCAAGCAGGCGTCTTGGTAGAGGAAAATGACGAAGAAGAGACAGAGAAAGCCCTGGGGAGGCGTGTACATTACGAATATACGATTTGTATCATCACATTACAGTATTTAGCTTCACAATGGATTTCTAAATGGTACGTTGCAAGTTGATCCTAAATATGTCCTGTATGCTGTTCCGCCGACCTGAAATTCCTGAAATGATCTTGTACCCAAAGACTCGCAAACCTGCAACCCAAACGTATATCTTCGAATACCCCTCTACCGACCATGCAAAAAGCGAACATCCCCCCCATAAGTTGTTATCCTTCGTCGGATCATAATGCCCCCTCTGCTTCTCCATCGAACCCCCCCTCACCCTCATCGGAGCCACCGCCGCTACCACATCCACCCCCGTCTCTTTACTTGATACCCTCGACAACCCCACCCCCAAATAGATATCCTTGTGCTACTGCAACGGGATCCCACCACCACCCCCGTGCCGTCCGTTTTCATTTCTATTGGTATTTCCGGCTGCCTGGGCAGCGAGATTCTTGGCCTTTTTACTCTGGTGGCACCAGAGGACGAGGAGCATGCAGAGGACGATTATGGTGATTTCGGTGAGGGAGAAGGTGACGGGGTCGGAGCCGACGTCGTGGATGGCGAGGTTGGCGCCGCTTTTGTTGCTGGGTTCTTCGGTTGAGGGCATTGTGTGGGAAGGATGTTGAGTGAGGATGAATGGAGTTTGATTTGGTCTGGATCTTGTGATGAGATTTCAAGATGTCAGCATGTTTTCTTTGAACAAGTGGGCGACTCTTACTCTCGCAGTGGATGTACATTATGTGATGCCCGGATCCAATCTGACTTTTCGGATTCAGTCGCTCGTAGAAACTTATATCAAGCCATCTCCGTCAATTGGTCTTGAGAAATTAAAACGGAGCCGTTTGTTTATCCCTACTATGCTCGAAACACCAAAAGTGAAAGCAATAAACCACAAAAATGCCCGGTCCGTCGATTAACAGGCCCCGTGGAACATCACCTGCAGTACCGCAGAAACTTGCGATAGATATCTGTAGATGAAACTGCAAATGAACTAAAGTGCACCGCTTGTGACCAGCATCGCTCGTAATAAAGAGGCACCGGAAACACAACGACTAGGTGTGAGCGGTGCTCGACATCTACTGAATACTTGGACGATGGTACAAATGTCAGAGACCCATAAAAATAACGCGAAATAAAAACAAGAAAAGCGAGAAAAAACAAATAAAATTCAATCTGAGAATTTCGTGAATTTCAGATTTTGTGGGCTCTTGTAATCTTTTTTCACATTGGTGCCTTCTACATTTGACAAAAGCAACGTCGTAACTTGACGAACTGGGAAGGAACCGTCAAAACAACGGAAAAAATAATGTTTTTGAGCAAGAGGTGGCAGATGAAAAACAGAGCAGAAAAGGCAGGGTATTCGAAGGATAACCCAAAAAAGATTTCACATTTTTTTTCGTTGGGTCTATTTCTGGGTGGAGTTTTGTGTAGAAGACAAGAGCTCTAAAAGCGGAAAGACGGTTTCTGATTTCGGTCGGTGGGGTGATCAGTAACGAATGGGAGAGAGTCAGAGTGAGAAAATGCTTGTAAGCTTTTGTAAGTGCGTGGTAATGATGACGGGCTGGGTGAAAGTGGGACTTGGTGGACCTTGTGTGATGTTACGGACAAGTTATGTCATTATGTTTGGCGATAAGGCACAAAGTGGGATCACCATGGTTACAGATACGAAGAGATGAATGCTTCTATGTACAGGAAGGGGCCACAGTGGCAGATTTCGAAGAGATTGTGACCAGTCGGAATGTGACAGGCGATCAGGGAGTGATATGTCTTGATCTGTAAGTCTCGAGGACCAATGTTGTACCGGATAATTGAGTGAAAAGGGCCAAACAATGACGCTTACGGCTCCTCGGTAAGCCGGACCGGGGCGGAACGATGAGGGTGGAGGAATAATGGAAGGATAAATGGAAGAAAAGTTGTGGTACCCGGGTCATGGGTTAGCGAGAATGTGAGGACGATGCGGGGCCATATGGTAGTATACGGCGTCTCCTAGCAATACAATGTGTACTAGACACAAGAGAATATAGAGTCTTGGAGACTTGTCAGAGACAAACACAATTGTTCAAGTCAAGATATGACATTAATATATAGAGACGCTTATTCAGGAGTAATTACAAGCATTTACTCGACGATAGTGAAGATTGACTTCATCTGATAGATCGCACAGATATCAGTAATATACTCCGCCAAAGATTGGTTACCGCACTCACATACAGCAGGTACCCGCACCATCACCAAGCACTCCGCCTTCTCCCAGTCCACATCAACATAACATCAAGCTCTCTCCCCATGAGTGAGTTACAGATCTTATGTCTTCAAAATGCATAGAATCCTCGATTAGACTCGCCTGACCATGCACCCCGTCAATCGTAGCCAGGATTCCCGCTCGCTTCCCCGACGCATGCTTCCGGTGAATCGGTCGACTGTGTCCCGGGGATCTGGAAGTAAATGGTTGACGATGGGGCTTTGGGAACCGTAGAGGCAGATTTCAGTTGGGATAGTGGCGATGTGCATGAACGATTGCAAGGGCCAGTTGGTGGCAGCGGCGGCGTGACAGTCGGGAGAGATCGGTTGAGATCTGAGGAGTCAGGGGGATGATTGTTGGATGGGTACAAGGTTAGGAATACTTGTGTCTTTAGATGTTGTTGCCATCATATGTATGTTTGTCGTGGTTTAGATCAGAGTCTGCACATCTTATTGCCATCATCAATCATGACTCCTAATCTGCGGAGTAGTACAAAGGGTTACAGAATGTCTCTGACTACCAGTCATCTGCCGGCCACCATCATTAATCCTCCATCCCATCCCCTCAGATCTCCCATCATATGCTGCATAACATCACTGTACAATAGAGCACAGCATAATATGTACCACTCATCATCACCACCAATCCACCACAATCACCTCGTCTCCCACCTGCGGTGCTCTGAAATCTCAATGTCTCGCCACCATAACCAGCTCAGCCGCAACATCCACTTTTTCTTTTGTTCCCACACCCATCCCCTGATGTACCACACCCCATATGCGATGGCGTTGAAGGCGGCTGGGAAGCTAAGTATTTACCAGACTTGCCAGACGCCTTCCGCCTACATATATACATGTGTACATACATTCTTCGATCGCCCACTTGGTTTGTCCAGTTGAAGATCCGACGGTTATTCATCCTTTTTTTTTTCTTATTTCTGACTTCTCACTCATGAGGAAAATCCCACGGATAGAAATAAAGGCATGCATGTGCCGGCGCAATCTTGCGGGATCCGGTGACTAAAAACGGTAAAATCTACCGAGGGGCGTCGGTAGCATTAAGTATATCCGCCATGTTCATGAGCGGTACTTTTTCACTTTCTTGGCCTGGATTATCAGACGGAATACAGATAATTCCAAAAAAAAAAGGCAATCCGGAATGACGGCCCGGGACTTTGGCAGGTATAGGCTAATGATTGGGCTGGTGATTAGTGTGATTCGGGAAAAATACAGTGATTGCGGAATCGGTAAAAGGAAAAAGTACCATGCAAGTACAGAATGCATGCGCAATGTGGATTGAAGGCGTAGTGCTGAGGTGGGAAAATAGGCTGGACTTGATGTTGGAAAGTATTGGAAGTGGGTGTGTGATCATTATTGATAGAGATCTCATGTGCGCAATCGTACCTGGGTTTGCTCAAATGTCGGGATGGTTAAATCCGGAAAAGGATGGAAGGATGAGATTGTGATCAAACATGTTTGTGCGACAGTCGCAGCCCTAATCCTATGGTCTGTTACATTTCCATGTAAAAGTTTGTCATTTAACAACAATTAGGGATTTTGATGAATGGCAGAATAGGATTGAATTAAGAGATCAGATATTCCTATAAACTAATCTGTCTACAAAATACTCTGATTCATACACCATAGACTCATAGTAATAATCATCTGACATCCACTTGCTAGAAGTAGAACAGTTCAGGGTTATACTGAATACAAGGAGTAGTGGGAGGGATGGTGATATATCCACAAAGATATAGTGGTAGTGATGATTTCGTTTCAAATTGCTGGAGTAGTGCTAAATCGAGCTGGTCCTCCAAGTCGCAAGTATTCTTTGGTTCCTTTTCCATTTTCTATCTCCCCAGTTTTTCTGTTGTGCCATACCAGCCCATGAAAAGTCTTCTCATTCTTCCCTGGCAGTTTGCTCCAACTTCTTCCATGCAAGTACCTTCCTGCTCTCATGAGAACCATAGCACAATAGGGTTGTTACCTATAAGTAACCAAAAATTGACAACATCAAGACTAAATAAAAGAATTACGAAAACAACAAACTTTCGTATAATGACACGGGGTCCCTTTTAAACACACCTTGCCAAACGCATGCCCTTTTCTATCACCTGCGCCATCCTCTTGGTTGGCTCCAACGCCCACGGAATCTCATGCCCCGCCCCATGGCCCACCTCGATTCGCATCCTCTCATCACACAGATTCCTCAGGTACAGACTCTCCTTGACAAACGGGTCACTATGCCCATAGATTTGTACCGTCAGTATTCTCAGCTTTTTGAAATCTTTCGGAATGTGGTTGTACCATTCGCCGGTTTCGATGTCTTAATATAGTGGTTTCCCAGTGCAGATGAAAATGGCTAGTCTGAATAGTGGAGGCGCAAAGCGGTTTTTCGCTTGGTAGTCCAGGAGAATCGACACAAATAGTAAACCACCTTGTGAAAAGCCAATGCAGCCGTCGAAGGGGCCTTCTTCGGCGATGATGTCGTGGATGTCCATCTTGGCGAGGTTCAGAGATGCCAAACTAGCGTAGGGGGAGAACCAGGCTTTGTAGTTGCGGTTTGGGAAGACGGCATTAATGCCTGTGGGACCAGGGAGATGAAGGGCATTTGTTAGTGGAACTGTACATCTGGACATGGGATGGGTGGGGACAATTGAGGGAAGCGCACTGGGTGCGGGCGACTCGTCGCATTCGCCTTCGTAAAATTCAAATTCGTGGTAACTGTCAAGGGTGGCAGGGATGGCTCTGGTTTGGATTTCAAAGATCTGGGGTGTTGTTAGATGCAATGACTGGAAAGATTGGAAAGTGGAGATTTACCTCAGCGGTGGTGCCTTTGCCATGAAGACAGAAGAATCTCATGGTAAAGACTATAGGGTTAGGGTTATACGAGATGAAGTATATAGAAGGGGGATAATAAATGATGGAGATATTAGAATATATACAAGGTAAATAATATTTACAAGAGGAGTGGATGATGAGAGAAGTAGAAAAAATTCAATGTGCTTTTGTTTGAGGGGATCTAAGCATCATATATCCTAATACATACAACAGCATCCGAACTCCCGTCTAGCTCCTGCCTCACTCCAGTATTTGCAACTCTGTCAACTTTCTGACAATAATTGCAGACCTCATCTCCTATAAGAAAAAACTTCTACATCCAGGAAAACTTTACAGTTGACGTATGCCCGGAGACACCTTTCGCCAGCCTTACCACCAGCACCTTTCAAGGCCACCGTAGCTGATACGGTTATTTTATTTTAGCTGAATGGAAAAATGGAATTGCCAAAACTACAGAGTGAGAAATACTGCTTCAGCTTCTTTAGGACTGGACTGGACTGGGACAAACGGCTAAGGACCAAGGACGGAACGGGGGAACAACGAGACGGTACGGCCAAAGATGACAAATGGCGAACGGAAGCGTGTGGTGTCAGATAGAGGGAGGGATGTAGAAGATCTGGTATCAGCCTTCAGTTTAGAATTGTAGATATCTATGTAGTTCCAGATGTCGGCGTTATCCTGCCTACGGCCAGCCATGCAGATAAGTCATTAAAGAAATATAATGTATCATAATCCCTCAGACTTCCAAGCCCCAGTTGCCTCAAGGCAGAGGTAGGTGAGAGTAGCCTTTTATCACGTCGGCTCTGTCTGGACTTTGGATAATCATATATCGGGTTGCAGATTTCTGGTTTTTTAATGGGATGGAATGGGGGAGCACCACATGATCAACTTGTGGGTATATATCTGGAGGCTGCCTAACGCAGCTGACCACTTCTGCCCATTGATTCATGTAAACGATATATCACGTAAATAATACCACCAGAGTATCGGACTGGCAGAAAAGAAGTGTATGAGAGGATAAGGCGAAGGTGACAAGTGGCCTGTGTAAAGAAGGGTTCGAGGAGTGTCATTGGAGCTGTAGACGGGGTATGTAAATTCGGCCTTGTCTCTGGAATCCAGGGTTGTGGCTTTGATCCTTGTGCGAGCGAGGAGTGGACATGAGAGTTGTTTAGCGGGAGTTGTTGAGTCATTAGGTTGGACAACGATGACGCCGGCTGCTGGAACCGTAGATGGGAAAAGTAGTCTTGAGATAACTGTTGATCTTACAGATAGCAAAGGGCATGTCATGAGTGGGGAAAAGCAACATCTCATAGACTTCCGGGGGACGTCTCGTAGAAATACGATGCTAACGTGAGAGACAAGTCCGAGGTTGAGGGAACATCAATGCTCCCTCTCTAACATGCAACTGCACGGCGAGTCGTGTCTAGACTCTAGGTCACAAACCTGGAACCCACAAATCTCTATCTGCTTGTTTTCAGTAAAAGCTCTTGATTAGCTGGTAGTTGTAGATCCATATTCTTGAGTCAGCAACGCCATGGCGATGTCATTGCAATGATAAATTCAGATATGTTGCATTTCCCGAGCTTTACAGTATACTGAGGGCACGAGAGTAATGAAACATCGAGTGGGGCGGGTGTATGTGTATCTAGAAGATGTAATCATTACCATCCCCTATCTGAGAATTTGAAAAACATGATTTGACTTTACATATGTAGGAACTGTGACAGTAGGACATCTGAGCCAAACAAGGCAACATGATAGTGAGGGTCCTCTACATAAAGGCGCTGCAGCTTCTTAGCGAGTGCAAGTCCTTGGCCTTTTATGGTGGCTAAGCTGAACAGTCAGCCGAATATCAATTATGCAGGGTGAGAAAGTATGCATATAAATATGTAGATTGTGGGCAGGATAGCGGGAAAGATGGGGTGTGGGTGCGATTTGTAGGGGATCTTTGGCGGCAGCGGATGTTGATGTGCGGCGGGGTGACTTGTCGGATAGAGACTGAGCCTGGTGGTGGTGTTGTTGGTGATGAGGGGGGGTTGCGGGTGGCATGTATGATTGGAGAGCCTGAGAGATAATGGGAAGTGATGACTGTATGCTGAGTATCTGTGTTGAAATATTGTTTTATACTTCTATATATGATGTTTAAGATCAAGTGTGGGATGCGATTTGACAATTTCACTTAGCTTGCAGCCAACAATGAAGAGTGTCCAATATCACTTTGAGATCACACCATCTTGTAGATAGTGACACAGAACCAGCAATAGACCAACACGAACACATGATCTCAACTATGCACTCACCAATATCCAGCTTGACAAGTCTCTTTCCTGGTTCACCTTGATCAGCTACATGCCTCGTCCCACATTACGCCGAATCCTTCCCACCCAAGAAATAGGGCCACAGCATATATTATTTTCCTCAGTAGTGCACGGAGCATGTATTTAGGGCCCCAGATGTCAGGAACGGTAGCTAAAGGTGACATCTTTGTGTGTTTCTAGACAGGATGGGGGATATTCGAGGTGTAATCTGGTCGCAGCTGGTGGAAGCTCGGGATAAACAGGGACCAAGGTACCTGTGTGGAGACATGGAATGGTGTTGGAGTTTGCCAAGGCAGAGAGATGCTGTGAGTATTTAGAGCCTTGTTTGTTGGCTTGAACTTGGATATTGAATCAGGATACATGGATTTTTGCAGTATATGAGCCAGGGTCCTGGGTCAGAAACTTATTGCGATGAAGGCTGTGAACTTGAGCCCACAGCTGGATATTGGTATTCTATTCTCCTTCAGTGAATAATTGCAGGTGTGATGGAGCGTTTCATATGAATAATATCATCTCATTGAATCTTCTATTATTTGCTATGCACTGGTCCCTCAAGATTTGCCCTGATCCTTTGTAGGCACCAGCAATACTTTATTCTCTGGGAAGAACCACAACAATCCCATATCAACTGAATACAGTTTGGCCCGGTGACCAAATTCGACCGGTTGGATTCGCTTCCACCTCATCGGTTATTGTGAGTGTAAGTGACCTACCCACACCCACATGGTTTCATCCTATGCTTTCTTTTTCCAACAAGCTTAACTCAACCTTTTCCCATACTATCCACTACCCTCAATTCTTTCTCTGTACCTTACTAACAAATATTGATAGAATAACAACTCAACTGGAAAATATACCCGACTCAAATACTCACCAACCATGATCTGCCACTGCATTCATAAACAAATTGTTCAAGCAAAAGAAGCGCGGACAAAGTACTTTGCACCAACATCACCCGTCGACAAAGGAGCAAGAAACTACAAAAGTAAAAGTACAGTTACCCTTTTAGGAAAGATTGAATTGGTAACCGTAATAGGCAGTTTCCACAAATTTCCAAACCGTATGTCAGCAACAAATCTTTGGCGACATCACAACAGTTGTCCAACAAGGTGATGGCTGTGTGTCTGTGATAGTGATCAAGTGTTCATGATGGGAAGAAATGCAACCACAGGAGGCGCTGAGATGCTAAAGATGATGGATCTTGCAGCCTGCGGGGGATAGGCCGTTTGCAGTGGTAGGGTGAGAGTGATATTTTTGGATAGTTATTTTTACATGTCATGTCCAGACAAAATTTTTGGAGTCTATCAATAGTTTACAGCCCGTCAGGTCAAGGTGAGATAGCAGAGCACATTGTAATGATATCCTGATATGGATTATCTATTTGTATTGCCCCATGTCGTTGGCCTATTTCTTTTTTCTTCAGTGTGGCCTGAGATTCAGCTTGGTGGAGGTCCTCGCTGTCAGATAATCGTGAAGATATTAGCAGATTGCTACATAGGACATTAGTTTATAGGGGTGACAATCGGCAACATATGTCATGGGTAACTTATCATATTCTCATAATATAGAAAGCCGGGCTTGAATATACGTTCTTGACAGTGCTTCTGTTCATATTGGTGTAATGAGAATTGATATATTGATTATACGCTTGTTGATGAAGCGCAGAGGTGAGGTATATATTTTGTCAGATTGCAGTTGTCAAGATTACATGTCAACACACTTGCCCGATGATATCGCCGAACTAGAAATGTCTCTGAACAAGGTAGGGTCTCAGCTGTTGTTGATAGTGGAACAGCGGTATTGTGTCAACTAAACTATAAGTGTGCTGCTGTAACTGAGTGTCTTTTGATGGAGAACTACAGAGCAGCTTCACTGATTAATGGCTTGACGCCACTGGCAAACATGAAGGTGAAATTCCCTTTTTGCCTGGCAACGGCTGTTAGTGTGGATATCAGCGGAGTCTTTCTTGGTAGACAAACACTAAGAGTTCAAGTCTTGTTGACGACTATCCCCTTCTGAGGTCTCGATGTTATCATTGTGATTTGGCCTCAGTCCAGGCTGTCATGTTTAGAAAGAGGCTGTCAAATCATAATCATCTGCAGTGGTCTGATACAGTGTGACAGACAGCTAATATTGGCGGCGTAGCCTGTGATGAGCTCATAATTGTGGCTAGTTTTACTGACGAGCTGATTATCACTCATATGAAAGTTCACCATCTCACCGACCTGACAATGATCATAGCCATCATATCCTCAGCGCAAAACATAACACCGCCACTTCCACTACAGCATCCCTCAACCAACCCGTGCCACCTCACTCACCTTCTATCAAATACTTCAACACCACAACTCATAACCCCAAACCCAAACCCCCCAAGGCATCCCATGACAACTTGGGAACCATGCTGCTCTTGTTTTCTTGCTGTGCTGTAGCTCGTTTAGATGGGTTTGCACCAGGTACTTTTGCAGAGACACCGCAGCTGAATGGCTGAGCTTGGGGGGCTTTGACTTTATGAATTTTCATAAATATCACGGGGCCGCTCTTGAGATGCCCGGCCATTTACCAGCATCATGGTCTTTGTTCTACACATCTATATTCAAATCTCTCTCTATATACTTGCACTCAAAAGTTTTGTTTGCCTAGCACATCACCTTCCCACTCCTCAGCCTCCATCATGTCTCTCACGGATCCAGAGCTCACTGCCCTCCTCACCCAAGACCCCCAAATGCCCATCGCCATCGTCGGCATCGCCTGCCGTCTCCCCGGCGGTGCCTCCACCCCTGACAACCTCTGGGACCTCTTTACCGACAAGAAATCCACCCGCAAAGAGT
The DNA here is from genome assembly GCA_030294605.1 of Ambrosiella beaveri. Classification (NCBI taxonomy): domain Eukaryota; kingdom Fungi; phylum Ascomycota; class Sordariomycetes; order Microascales; family Ceratocystidaceae; genus Ambrosiella; species Ambrosiella beaveri. Next base: position 83,772 of record JARQWA010000089.1, read on the forward strand.
TCCCCCCGGACTACTTCGCCCTCGATAGCTTCTACCACCCTTCCCCTCCCCCCCCACCAGATCAACGTGCGCACCACCCACCTCCTCAATGACAACCTTTCCCTCTTCGACGCCCCCTTCTTCTCCCTCTCCTTCTCCCCCTCGAAGCCCGCGCCCTCTCCCCCCAACACCGTCTCCTCCTCACCATCATCCACGAATCCCTCGAGTCCGCCGGCACCCGCACCGCCTGCTACGTCACATTGCATGTGGCGTGCCAGGGGATTCGCAGCGGGGAAGCCGATGGGGCGATTGTCGCGGGGGCCAACTTGATCTTTAGCCTCGATGTCATGGTGGGGATGACCAATTTGCATTTTCTATCTCCCGATGGCCAATGCTACTCGTTCGACCAGTGGGCCAACTGGTATGCGCACGGTGAGGGCATCGTTTCTCTGTACATCAAGCCGCTGGTGGCAGCACTGCGCGATAACGATCCGGTTCGCGCAGTCATTAGGGAGTCAGAGAGTAACCAGGACGGCTTCACCAACGGCATCACCGTCCTGTCGGCCGCCGCCTAAGCGGCACTTACTAAAGAAACATATCAAAAAGCAGCCTGTGACCCCGCGCAAGTCGGCTACTTTGAAGCCCACGGCACTGGGACCCCCACCGGGGACCCCATCGAAGCCTCGGCCATCGACGCTGCCTTGGGGAGTCACCGGCCGGCAGGGCGCGAGAATGACCTGTATTTCGGCAGCATCAAACCCAAAATTTGCCACCTGGAGGCGGCATCGGGGCTCGCGGGGGTCCTCAAGGCGGTGCTTGCTCTCGAAAAAGGACCCATTCCGCCGAACATTAACTTTGAAAAGGAAAACGAGGCAATTGATTTTGAGGGCGGATCAGGATGCCGGTGGAGGTTGCGGCGTGGCCTTTGCTAGGTGTCCGGAGGGCAAGTGTTAATTCATTTGGATTTGGCGGGAGTAACGCGCACGTGATTCTAGATGATGTGGAGGGGTACCTGCGGTTGCGGGGTATCCGGAGATCGGGGGCTGAGTCTGTTTGCGGTCGCTAACGCCGAGTTGGGATGGAGAGGTGTCAGAGGGGGGTTCGTTGACGCAGGTGGAGACGATGAGCGAGAGTGATGTCGTGCACGTCACGTCACCACGACGCCCCCGGGTCTTCCCCTGGTCCGCCCGCGACGAGAAGGCCACTCAAGCCTATGCACCGGCGCTCTCTGAATATCTTTGTTCGATCGAAGACTCAAACTCCTTCCTGGAAAACATTTCCTACATGCTGACTGAGCGCTGGCGCCGTGGATGCCCTGGTGGAACTCTTGGCCAGCAACGGCATCTTCGCCCGCAAGCTCAAAGCCCTCGTTGCCTACCACTCCCGCCACATGTACGAGGTCTCCCGCGAATACCTCTCCCTCATGGGCCACCTGGAGCCCCCCAACAAACGGAGCCCTATGGTCTCCTCGGTCACCGGGAAGCCTGTGACTGGCCCTCTCGGCATGCAGTATTGGGCTGACAATATGCTGGCGCCTGTGCGGTTTGCGGAGGCGTTGGGGCAGGTCACACAGAGGAAAAAAAGTAATCGCGGGACCTGGGGGCGGATGGAGAAGACGGCCGTGTCGGCGGCCGTGGTGCTGGAAGTAGGGCCGCATAGTGCCCTCGGCGGGCCCGTCAAGCAGATTGTCAACGCTAGGAAGAAAGCCACAACAGACGACCACACCGTCGCATACTACTCCTGTCTTATCCGTCACCGCAATGCCTCCGAAGCACTCTTAGATGCTGCTGGGTCCCTCTGGCACCACGGCGTTCCGGTCTCCCTCCCCAAAACCAACAACATCTCGAAACCCCAAGTCCTCGTCGCCCTCCCGCCTACCAATGGTCCCTCAAACCTCACTAGTCCGAATCCCAACTCAGCAAGAACCACCGCTTCCGTTCCACCCCCCACCACCACTTCCTCGGCGCCCCGTCAAAGACTGGAACCCACTGCTGCCCCGCTGGCATAATATCATTACCCTTGCCGAGCAGCCATGGCTCAAGGACCATGTCGTGAAGGGCTCTGTGGTGTATCCAGGGGCCGGGTATATTTGCATGGCGGTGACAGTAGTGACAGCGGTGGCCGGAGAGGAGAAAGTCCGGAAGATCAAGGTGAGGGAGATGGTGGTGGAGAGGCATTAGTGGTGCCGGAGGGGGACGAGGGGGTGGAGGTGGAGTTTTATTTGTGGCTGGTTTGGGGTTGCTAGTTTAAGTTTAGGGTTTTCTCGTTTATGTCGGAGGCAACCTCCGACGCCACCGAGCACTGTCACGGCTTCATCTGCGCCAACGAGGACTCTTACTCTATTCCCCTCAACCCCACCCTGGCACCCCTGCTATCCTCCTCCCACTGGACAGCCCCCGGTGCCCTCCGTCCCCCTGTCTTAACCTTGTACTCCACCCTCGCCCCCGCCGGCCTCTCCTACGGCCCCACCTTCCAAAACATCCGCTCAATCCACATCAACGCATTCACCGCGCAGACAACAATCACTGTCCCGGACACCGCGAGCGTCATGCCGTCCACCCGACCTTCCTCGATGGCGTTTTCCAGTCCTATTGGCAATATTAGCAGAGGGTACGCAGGTCTTTATGCCGACGGTTGTCGCGGAGATGACGGTGCCGGTGCCGCCGATGTCCCAGCAGCTGCCGAAGGTGAAGAATGTTAGGGCTTTTGTGAGGTTGGATGAGGTGGGTCCAAAGGAAGCCGCGGGGTCTTTTATTTGTTTGAGGGAGGACGGGCATGTTATGGTGCAGGGGGTGGGGATTCGGAGTGTTGCTTTTGGAGAGACGGTGCAGAAGTCAGCGGAGGCTCTGGGAGTATATCAACCATCAACTCAGCCTTCCCGCACTGCAGAAGACCCTCTCCAGCCTCGCCACACAATCCCCGCAAAAAATTCACTCTCATCGCCACGCTAAAACGCACCGGGGCCCTCCCCGAAGCCGTCTGCCGCATCGGGTCTCATCTTCCAGCGATCCTCACCGGCCGCCGAGACCCACTCTCACTATTGTCTTCCGACAACCTTTTAACCTCAGTTTACCGCGCCTCTCTAAACTCCCTCTGCCAGCAAGGAGAAATTCTCGCGTCCCTCCTATCTCACAAAAACCCGAACCTCCGCATCTTAGAAATCGGCGCCAGCACCGGGAGTGCCACGGAGGTGATTCTCCGGCGACTGAAAGACGACCGGGCAAGCTACCCAAGATGCCACTCGTACACCTTCACCGATGTGTCAACTGTGTTCTTTGCGGCAGCCGAGGAGAAGTTCTCCTTGTACAAAGAGATTCTCCGCTTCAAAAAGTTCAACGTCGCCGACGATCCCTCGAGCTAAGGCTTCACTCCCGACGAAAAATACGACGCCATCATTGCTTTCTGCGCCCTGCACATAGCCCCAAATCTCAAGACGGCCCTCCGGAACGTCCACAAATTACTTAATCCCGGCGGCTGCTTGATACTCACTGGGGTCGTCACGCCGAGGGATGGCCTTAGCTTGCCGTTCATGGTCCTCCCGGGCTGGTTCTATTCTGAGGAAGACTGGCGGCCATGGGGTCCGCTGGTTCCGGAGGAAAAGTAGTAGGTGGTACTAGAAGAGTACGGGTTTAAAGTTAGGGCTGTCACAAAAAGTTGCGAAGGGGCTTCCGGACACGCGGGGCGCCTACTGGTTGGCGAGACAATGCACACCGTACCTTCCCCGATAACCGCACTATCCTCCGGACACCCAATAGCACTGATCGTCATTTCTATGGGCGACATCTCGGGCGATGTATCCCCAGAAGATACCGCATTCACAGCTGCCCTCGTCCGCTCGCTCCTCAACGCCGACATCCTCGACATTACTTTCTGCCGCCTCCGTCACCGGCAAGATCGTCATCTGCTCCTCCGAGCTCTCGCACGTCATTGTCCAGAATATGAATGATGGGGTCTTTTCCGTGTTTCAGACGGTCATGGCCGGGGCAAAGTGGCTAGCTTGGTTGACGCGAGGGGTCTTTGGGTGCGCGGAGAGGCCCGAGGTTTCGTTGATACCCGGGTTGCTAAGGACGCTAAGGTGGGAATATGCGGGGTTTGGCTTGCTGACGTTTGACTATTCAATGGAGCTTCAGTTAGATCCAGAAAAGGCGGTGGCAGCGTTAGAAAGGCCGTTGATGAAGTTGGTGTTTGGGGACAAGGCGGAGACGGACGACTCGGAGTTCTGGGAACAGGATGGCATCGTGCATGTCAAGAGATGTCTCCCGCGCGTAGACAATGACCAAAGAGTTTCCCTCAAAGCAAAGAAACAGGAACAGATTCCTCATGCCGTTGACCTCGCCGACATCATCCTCAAGTCTACCTCCCCAACTCATCCTCCCGGAACCTGCTTCTGCGGCCCAGCCGCAGGAACTCCCCTCCAAAATATCATCTTGACCCCGGCCACTTCCGTTGCCGTGATTCCAAAAAGTTACTCGTTCGCCCAGGCGGCGCCGTTGCCGCGGGTCCTCCTGGTGGCCCTGGCGTGTATTTCTTTCCATAGGAAGGCAAGGGGGAATGAGTGGATGCTTGTTTGGAATGGGACGAGAAGTCTGGGGTATGCGGTGCAGCAGGTGGCGGAGGTCGGGGGGATCGGTGAGGTTTTTGTGGCGGTGGGGCAGAAGAAGAAAGAGTGTTTTTGGAAGAGTGTGCCGATATTCCGGCAGAGAGGATCATAATGGTTGAGAACGGAGCAAATGCTTGTCGGAAGATGTTTACAGAGATTGGCAGTTTGATGTTATTGTTCACATTGACGACCAAGATAACCTCGGCACTACACTATCACTAGTCAAACCCGGCGGCTGCCTCGTCAACGTCATCGGCGGCTCCTGCACCCCGGAAACGCCAACGGCCCCTGGGACAAATCTAAACTTTAGCCACCTCGCCTGCAACAAAGCAATCTGGCACCTCGACACCGATGACATCACCGAGCACCCCGCCCTCTCAGGAAAACTCGAAACTGCCCTCTCCCTTCTTTCCCTGTCTCAGGACTTCCCTTACCCCGTCACCCAGTTCCCTATTACAGACATCCCCCCCGCCTGCCATCTTGCCCTCGCGAACCCCTCCCGTCCCACCATCCTTCACCGTCACCCCCCATGATACTGTCCCCATATCCCTCGGTCCGGGCTCCCCACCTGGCTACCAAGTCACTCTCGACGCCACCTACCTCATCATCAGCGGTCTCTCGAGCATCGGCACCAGCCTCGCCCGCCAGCCTCGCCACCTCGCCACCCGCGGCCCCCACCCCTTCCGCCCAAAACCTCCTCGCCGATCTGACATCCCGCTCCGTCACCGTGGTCCCTCTCGCCTGCGACTTCGCCAATTGGCAAAACTTACCTTCTTCCTCCAAACTACACTAGCCACTCTCCCGCCGCTCCGCGGCATCATCCACGGTGCCATGGTCCTCCAGGATCGCACCTTCCGGAACATGACCCCGCACCACTTCACCACCGTGTTCTCCCCACGCGTCCTCGGCTCCTGGAATCTCCACGCACTCTCCCAGTCTCTTTCCATCCCCCTCGACATCTTTGTCCTGTTATCCTCGGCTATGGGGATGATCGGGGACTCTGGGCAGGCCAACTACACTGCCACCAACAGCTTCCTCGATGCCCTCGCGCACCACCAGCGGGCCCTCGGACTTCCGGCGAGTGTCTTGGATCTCGGGATGATTTGTGATGTCGGGTATGTTGCCGAGGAGTCTTCTGGGGCCATAGCGCACAATTTGGAGCTGCAGGGGTACATTAAGATTAGCGAGGGGCAGCTGAAGGGGCTTTTGGAACTTGCGATTTACCCGGCGAGGCAGAGGCGGGATGGTCTGCAGATAATGACGGGGTTAGCGTTTACGGAGAACTGTGACCTGGAAGACCCGCCAAACTGGGTGCACGATCCCATCTTCAGCCACGTGAAATCGCAAAAGTCCCCGAAAGCCCCCGGTGACTCCTCCTCCTCACCCCTAGCCCCGACCCCCTCCATCCCCGAGCAACTCTGCACTGCCTCAGCCGCTACATCCTCCCCCGACTCCCTCTGCACCCTCGTGGCCGATTTTCTCAAAAAGAAACTAGCAAAGACTCTTGCCATCCCGGTCAAGGAGCTGGACATGTCAGTGGCGCCGGCGCGGTACGGGGTGGACTCACTGGTGGCGGTAGAGATGCGGGGTTGGGTGATGCGGGAGATGGGGGTGGAGGTGGGGGTGTTTGATATTATTCAGGCAGGGGTAGTGGAGGGGGTGGTAGAGAGGATTGTGGAGGGGAGGGTGAGGAAGGGGGCTGCAGAGTAAGCATTATGTTTTTCTGCCTTTTTTTATGTTTATATATACTAGTGATTTATATGAATATTATCAATTTGAGTAACCAGCAATGATCCTCCCCGAAATCCGGTAAAGAAAAACACTAAAGTCCTCTCACACAGACATCTACCGCACCTTCTTCACCTTTCCTGTCTAGTCAGCCCTGCCACCGAACATAGAAAGAACCTCGGTTATCAGATTCTTTCTCCTTCCTCTTTCTCAATCTGATAAAGAAAAAATAGAAGCGAAAAGTCTGCCCCACATCCACCCGGGCCCGTGCGCTACCTTGAATAACCTCCGATCAGTAAAATTCATTGGTAAATGTGATAAATGCAGATGGATACGGTCGCACTGGGAATGGATACTAACAATCTTCACAGCCAAGGGCCTTTTGTCACATTGATGCCGGCCAGGATTTCCAGAGGAACACGTCACGTCATTTGCACCAGTGGTTACGGAGATGGAAGGGATGGGGATTGTGTTTGGACGTCAAGTGTTCGATCTGATAAGACTTTTCGGGCACGGGCTTTCATGTGATCAAGTTATGTTTGTGAATTAATGCCCGGACCAGCCAGATTGGCAACCTGAATATCTGAATAAAAGCAAAGAGAAAAAAAAAGAAAGAAATCATCAGATACATATCCTCTAAGTCTTTGCCAGCCTCCCTACCCCCCCTCCATCTCTCTCATCGTCATCACCCTCTTAATCCCCCGCACTTCCTCCGCCCCCTCGTCTACCACCATCTCCACCGCCAGGTTCTCCAACAACACCAGGAAATTCATCGGATCATGCCTCGGCAACCCCCAAACCCCCGGAACCCTCACCTCCCCGCCCACCCCCTTCAATTCCTCCACGCTTTCCACCACCCCCATCAACACCGCCAACACAATCTGCTCCGAAAAAGCCTTGGCCAGACAGACCAGCAGGCCGTAGCCAAAAGGGCAAAACGTCCAGGGGGGCAGCGATATCTGGGACCAGCGACCGGGGTTGAACGTGTGCGGCGAGGGGCCGAAATGGCGGGATTGGAGAAACGTTTCGAGGTAGTCGATATTGACAAAAGTGCCTTTTCGTATTAGGGCGGGCAATTTCCCCGAGGGCTTGCCGCCAAATAGGATGGGTTGGCCGAGTTTTGAGTGTCGTAAGCAGATTGTAAAGGGAGGATACAGGCGGAGAGCTGGAAGTGTGTTAATCAGGATTGTACAGAAAAAAAATAACGACACAGCTTACTCTCGTTCATCACCCAATTCAAATACCGCAACTTCTTAATCTCTTTCCAATACGTCGGTCATCCAGCCCGAATATACTCTGCTCTCATCCGTCGCCAAACCTTGGGCTGATGTGTCAACGACCAGATTGCCATCATCAACGTATAGCCCGGCAGCATTATAATACATATCAGCAACTCCAACGTCCTTTGCAGCACATCCATCAAACCCTCCCGGATCTCCAAGATGTCCTCCACCACCATACACCTGTCCGTGGACGACCCGTTTCTGTCGTAACTGTTCAACACTCTCTGGGCCATTGTATGCACATAACGGTGGAGGCGCCAACGGGTCATATGCTGTTTCAGATCAAAGTATCTGCGCAAGTGCTCTAGAAAGCCGATGGCTAAGGCAATGGCCCAGCTTCCGCGGTTGTCGGCCATTAAGTGGTATATTGACTCGTAGAGTTGGGTCGATCACTCATCCAAGGGGTTGACCGCATAGCTGGTCCTCTCTTTAAATCTGTTGGCAACTTATCCCTCACGTTAGCATTACGTCAATCCATAGACTGTCTGGTCGTGCCAAGCTTACAATATCTCAATGGCAATATCTATCATCAGTAAATGCATACTCTTCTAGATATTCCTCTTCGTCCCATTCAAGATTAAACCCTTCACAAAATCGCCTACATGCCTTTGTACTACCTCCTCATCCTTGGCAGTATCCCGCATCATTAACCGTCCAAAGGATATCCGTGCCCTCTGCCACTCCTTCCCATTCAACAAAAACACATTTCCATCACCAACAATCCCCCTCCTCGGCCGAGACACCGTTCCCCCCACATCCCACCTCTTTGCATCTCCCCTCAACACTAACTTCGCAATCCCTAGCTCCCGCAAGATAATAAAAACCCAAAATCCCAACGAATCCGAAATAACATCTCCCTTCTCCTCATAGCTCTTGTTCCAGAACCTTGCATAGTACTACAGACTGTCCGGCTTCATAGAGGTGAGGTACATGCGCCACCGGGCATACCGACTACGGTGATAATGGTCAAGCGGTTGAATGTTGTATTTGCGGACAAGTCTCGCTCAGTAGTACTTAGTTTTGATGAGGCGGGAGAGGACGTGGGTGTTGAGGATCTATTTTAGTTCGGTGAGGTGACGGGGATGGCAACATACGGGTGGCCGGTGAGGAATTCTATAACGAATTCGACAATGGAGATAGTACCATATAGATAGGGTAATGCAGACGCCTAGGAAGATTTCAACGCGGAATTTCTGGTAGTATCTGATAGTCACGCCATATACCTTGCAAGGTTCTATGATGTTGAACCTACTCCATAAGCTAATGATGCGTTGCAAAGTTTCAGTGGATATCTCAGGAAGACTGTTGACATCTGTAAGAATAGTCATCTCATTGACATTATGAAAGAATAAGAAAGGGCCAAGTAATCCCGATGATATTATGCACCCAGAAAAACTTTACAACTCGTCAACATGACCTCTTGCCATATATATGAAAATCTTACAAATGAGGCAATTTCCCATCACCACATCTAGCAGGTTTCACACTTTAGTAACAAAGACATGGTGATCATTTCGCCATGATTGTATTCAGCGTCACCACAATCTCCGATTTATTGGGTGTAGTCTTTCAAGGCAGTGATATTTTGCCCTGATTTTCCATCGCTCAACGTCGTCATACACTCACTTTGGCGACTCATAGTAATGATTACCCCTTGTGCTCCCATTGTGGAAATAGCGATACCGTGTAAGTGCACCCTGTCAGTGGGTCCGTTATAACCCTAACCCTACCCAAAATAGAAATGCCATTTCCCCGATCAGCACACTGACAGGACTATTCAATACAAAAACCAAATAATAACTCCAGTTTGCTAGTCTATTACCCCTCTCCAACATCCAAACCTCACAACAATCGTTCCCAATTTTTCTAATGGCCCCTTGACATTATGTCCGTCCAGTCAGTTTTGACTCACAGACCAATTAATCAATCAGACCAAATCAGACCAGGGTCCCTGTCCACGCCATCTGGACCTGCCCCGGCTGGCGGGCGCGGAGGGCGAAGGCCGTCCCGTTGCGTTTGCGGCGGATGGTGGGATTCTTTGGGGAGGAAAAGAAGGAGTTACGCTGTTTTGTCGTGCTTTAGGAGGTGAATATAGGGAGACGGATGGTCAAAAGGTGATATTTATTTAGCTATTATAGGTATACTTGCCTGCTATGTCAGTTGTCTCAGGTGGTGAGTGGCGGCGATTGTACAGTGGTACCTACGTGAGATGTTGTGAAAAGGTAGCTTCTATAAGCGTGCCTGGGTTGATGATTCAGAGAGTGACATCTTGTCCTGATGCGTATGCAACAAACTTGCTTCTCTTGGCACTAACACCACATATTTTCTTTCGCATCGAAGAGTGATTTGAGTTACTACAATTATTTCTTGATTCTTGACCCACCCTGTTTATCATCATCGAGATAGCGACACATGTGTAAATCAATCTATTAGTTGAACTCATACCCCTCCCCACATTCACCAGGGCCCAGGCCAATAGAAATTCGGAATTGGCCCTTGGAGACCTCCGGGAGCTTTTCATCCTTACTGCAAGATGCTCACATTCATGAAGGTGCAATAATGAGTTTAGTCACGGCGCATTTAATTGCATGTGCATATATGAATGACTCTGTTATTATGGCCTAGTACAAAAAATAAAAATACAGGATAAAGGCACATTACGACACATCATCACTTTCAAGCTTCAGAGTGACTCCCCAAGGCCCTACCAACTGCCTTCGTAGACGCTCAGGCACAGGTAACTACCTGCTGTAAAAAAGCCAGGACCCATAAAATGCGGACACCTTCCCCGAGAACTTGTTTCCGATCTTGACTAGAACTTCTGGACTTATGCCACAATTAAACCAAATAAAAATCTCTTCTCTTCGTCTTCATATTCTTCACGCCTTGGAATTTTATTACCCTGACGAAGCTCGTCAAAATATCCATTTTCCTGCGTTTTTTTACGTTTGCGACAGACTTTAGCGGCGCTGGTGCTGCACAGGTTCCCATTTACTTGCTTATCTGATTGTTAGCGTCCTCCCCGCTCCGCGCGCTGTGTGATACACCACTGTTCTGCCACTTTCAAATTTCCCGACTCGATTTTTTTTTTTGTTTTTTTTTAAGAAAAAAATTCTTGTCCGACATTTTATATTCTTCCAATTTGTGCCCACCTCCAAGCCTTGTCCCTTGGAACCTCTTCTCCACAACGTCTCCTCCCCTTCCACCCTCCTCAGTCGACAGCGCATTACAAACTTATCGACATCTCTCGCAAGATAGATATCGATAGAACCCCGCCCCCCCGCCTGGCAACCAAAACTCACTTCCCACAATGCTCTCCGCTGCCATTTCTTCGGCCTCGGTTCCTGCCGCTCGCTCCATGGCCCTCCGTGGCGCCGGCCGCGCTCTGCGCGCCGGTCGTCAGGTCGTTCCCCGCGCTGCTGCCCGGCCGCTTGCTCCTTTGGCGCCCGCCCTCCGCGCCCTGTCTACCACCACCGCCGTCAAGTCTTCGGCTGCCCAGGACAACATGAGAGACATTGTTGCTCAGACGTTGCGTGGCATTGGTAACCGTCGTGAAGGACAACAATATCTCGAGTACTTTACCTCTGTTAGCTCCCAAAAGTTCGCCGTTATCAAGGTTGGTGGCGCTATTCTTACAGAGTACCTCGATGACCTTTGCGCCGCTTTGTGGCTGTTGTACAAGCTCGGTTTGTACCCCGTCATTGTCCACGGCGCAGGTCCTCAGTTGAACAAGCTGCTGGAAGATGCCGGTGTCGAGCCTCAGTTCGAGGATGGTATCCGGGTTACTGATGGTAAGACCCTCGGTATTGCCCGCAAGCTGTTCCTGACCGAATCCCTGCGTCTCACCCAGGCGCTGGAGAAGCACGGCGTTCAGGCCCGTCCTATTACCACTGCCTTGACTGCCGACTACCTCGACAAGGACAAGTGGCAGTTTGTCGGCAAGATCACTGCTGTCGACAAGACTCCCATTGAGCTTGCTATCGAGCAGGGCTACCTTCCCATTCTGACTTCCATGGCGGAGACCACCGAGGGTCAGGTCCTCAACGTCAACGCCGATGTTGCCGCCGCCGAGCTTGCACGTGCGCTGGAGCCCCTCAAGGTTGTCTACCTCTCTGAAAAGGGTGGCCTGTACAATGGCGAGACCAACAAGAAGATTTCCGCTATCAACCTCGACGAGGAATATGACTATCTGATGGCTCAGCCCTGGTGCCGCTACGGCACTCGCCTCAAGGTCAAGGAGATCAAGGAGCTTCTTGACACTCTTCCTCGCACTTCTTCCGTTGCGATTATCCATCCCCAGGATCTACAGAAGGAACTGTTCACTGACTCGGGTGCTGGTACTCTCATTCGTCGTGGTGACAAGGTCCATGTTGCCACCAGGATCGAGGAGTTTGAGATCAAGTTCGGCGGTGTCGAGAAGTTGAAGAAGGCCCTCCTTCGTGACCGTTTCGCTCTTGATGCCGAGGCCTCTGTCGATCGCTACATCGCTTATCTGCGTGAGAACCCCTTCAAGGCCTACTTTGATGAAGCCCTCAACTGCCTAGCTATTGTCCTTCCCAACTCCATTGAAGGTACCGGAGCCACTCTGTCCACTCTCACCATGACAAAGTCTGCGTGGTTGAGCAATGTCACCGACAATGTCTTTTCCGCCATCAAGAAGGACAACCCTGACCTCATCTGGACCGTCAGCTCCAAGGATGAGAACCTGACTTGGTTCTTCGAGAAGGCTGATGGCCATATTAACCAGGACAACAACTTGCTTTTCTGGTACGGTCTGTCTAACGACAACCTGCTGAGAGCTGCCATTGACAATTTTAAGGCCACTGGCTCTTCATTGTCAGGGTCTTCTCTGACTACTCCCGGTGTCCGTGACGCCGCCCACGTCAACACCAGAAGCTACACTGCGCATATTCCCGCCCAGACCCGCTCCTTCAGCACCTTTTCCTGTCGTCCCATCTACAATGCCACTCGGCTGTAAGTATCTCATTGTCTCATCTCAAATATGTACAGATCAACATGTCTAACAGGGGAATTTTCATCTCATAGTGGCGCTCGCCGTACCTACGTTACCAGCACCAATCCTAACCCTCCCATGGGTAAGAAGAATGCTTCGAACGATCTCCCCTCCCGTGTCGCCCTCATTGGTGCCCGTGGCTACACTGGTCAGCAGCTGATTGATCTGATCAACACTCACCCCCACCTTGATCTTCGCTATGTCTCCTCTCGTGAGCTCAAGGGCAAGGAGCTCCAGGGTTACACCAAGAAGAAGATCATCTATGATAACCTCTCAGCTGAGGATGTTTACGCCCTCGAGAAGTCTGGCGAGGTTGACTGCTGGGTTATGGCCCTCCCCAACGGCGTGTGCAAGCCCTTCGTTGAGGCCATTGACACTGCCACCGCTGATGTCGCCTCTTCCAAGCCCGATCACCGCAGCGTCATTGTTGACCTGTCGGCCGACTACCGCTTCACTGATTCCTGGGCCTACGGTCTCCCCGAGCTTACTAAGCGCCAAAACATCTACACGGCTACTCGCATTAGCAACCCCGGCTGCTACGCCACTGCCGCCCAGCTGGCCATTGCCCCGATGGTCCCCTACCTCTCCGGCATTCCCTCTGTCTTTGGTGTCTCCGGATACTCGGGTGCCGGCACCAAGCCCTCACCCAAGAACGACACTGAGAACCTGCGTGACAACCAGTTGCCGTACAGCTTGACCGACCACATCCACGAGCGTGAAATCGGCCACCACATTGGCGCCAAGGTTGCCTTCTCTCCCCACGTTGCCTCGTGGTTCCGCGGCATCATGACGACGATCCACATCCCCCTCAAGACGCCCATGTCCTCACGGGACATCCGTCAGATCTACCAGGACCGCTACGCCCGCGAGAAGCTTGTCAAGGTTGTTGGGGAGGCGCCAGTTGTGAAAAACATTATGCATAAGCACGGAGTGGAGATTGGCGGGTTTGCCGTGCATAGTTCGGGGTCCCATGTGGTTGTCTGCGCGAGTATTGATAACCTTAACAAGGGGGCGGCGACGCAGTGTTTGCAGAATATGAATTTGGCGCTGGGGTACGATGAGTATGCTGGTATTCCGACTATGTAAAACCAAGGGAGAATTGGAGGATGAGGTAGATGTAGAATTCATTGTCGCATTGTGGATGAGGATGAGAACGGTTTGGTTGGTTTGTTGGTTCTCTTAATGTTTTATCGTTGGGTATTACGAGGGTCTGGGCTTTCTTTTTGGTTGTGGTGTTATTGACTTTTTCGTTGGAATTTTCATGGTTGATTGATTTGATCTGCTGCATAGATACGCTAGACACTTGACAAAAAAAGGTTTTGGTTTTGAGTCTCCATGACATCAAGGTTATTGAAATGACATGACGTAACAGCGTTTAGCGTTCATTGTGAACAGAGAAGATGTACACTGATGATACAAAGACAATACACTTTCCATAATTCTCAAAAAGGATACACAGTACGAGCGAGGCAAGCTATCAATAGACAGACAACAAAGCAAGAAATCCCAAAGTGGTCATCACTATACATAGAAAAAAAGAACAAACCGACAAGCCCATCACCACCACCAAAAGCAAAAACACACACAACCCAAAATCAAAATCACGAGGCAAGAAAAAAAGAAAAAAAAGCAAGGCAAAACAAAATCCGGGAATCAATCATCTCGCAATCACCTAATTCTCAACTCGTCGACTCATCAAATTGCCCCCTTATTTCTTGGTCATAACAGCAGGGACAATGATAATGACAAGGAGAATGATGATGCCAAGGATAATCCACATGCGCATCTTCATATCCTTCCACCACATCTGCTTGCGCACGCGGTTGGCGCCACGGCGGAAACCTTGTGCCGAATGAGCCAGGTTGTCGGTCTTATCCTGCAAGGCGTCAAGGTGCTGACCACGCTGAGAGGCGAGGTGGATGTTCTGCTTCATGACGTTGACGGTATCATCGATTTGCTAGCGGAGAACGAGGTTAGCATTTTTGTTTAGGTGCAGTGATTCCGGGCGGGCCGGGCCGGACGGAGCGGAATTTCCAAACATGGGTATTCCGGGGCAATAGGTGCGACATTGTGTATTTAACGATACACAGCCCCATTGCGCTGGATTTCGCCCAGATGATGACTGCATATTATCGGTTGACTCTGCTTGCCAATGAGAGGCAGTGATTCTGGTCCAATCTACCTATTGAGCGCCAAAAAAACACAAGCTTCAAACAGAGAAAGCCCCTCATTTCAATAGCGAGCAAGGGTCATTGGCCTCCAATTGGCAAGCCCCCCCCCCCTCGAACGAAGGGAAATAGAATCAGCGATGGTGACGATGACGATGAGTTTGGTGATGCTTTCTGGTTGTACGACGTCAGAGGGGACAAGTTACAGCCAAATAGACCCGAGATATCATGGCACCTCCAAGTCGAGAATCAATCGGGACCATGACAAATTGTCGGCCCACCTCACCCCTCGCTTGAGCTCGCAACGTCACACCCCCTCCATCATCGTATCCGTATCGCCACCCACACAATCGCCGGCAAAACCGCCTCGGAAATGTCGAGGAAGAAAAAAAAATCGACGTTTGCCCGTCATTCCGAAGAGTCGGTCTCATTTCCGATTTCTTTTTCATGTCTACTTACAGCTTGAAGCGCCTGGGTGCGTTGATCGCCATTCTGAGCATTGGGGGCTCCGCCAGCTTGACCGCTGGGGATGTACGGGTCGTAGGGCGCATCCTGGTGCTCGGGCATTGTGAAAGGTGTGGTTTTTGATGGTTATTTTTTTTTTGTTCTTTCTTTTGAAAGAAAAGAGAAGTTCTGTGTGGAGGTCGACGATGAGCAGAGGCTATCAACAGAGAAGCGACAACAAAAAAAGCAAGTTTTGCTGCGTCTGCAAAGGTTGTGTGTTGTTTAGGATAAAATTCAATCGAGTTGTAGATAGTCGGTCGAAGTTTTTTTTTAATTGGGGTTTATCAGTAGCAAATGTGGCGAGTCAATCATAAGCTAACTAGTTCCAGTCTGGAGGTTTCGTTAAATATGGTCGTTATAGAATTCGTAACTACTTGCAGCGGCCAGGCGAACAAGATTTAGAGGCAGTCGTTAAAAGTCTTTAGAAAAAAGAGTCATTGATGGGTATTTGGTGATAGGGATCCGGGGGAAAAAAAAAAGAAAAAAAGGAAGAAGAGTTCCAATTGTAAAAAAGTAAACGGCAGGAAAAAAGAGGAATGCAACGACTGGTCCGCAGCAGCCGCAGCAGTGGCAGTATGCACGGTCTAATGCAGCTGATGCTTGTTCAATAAGTAGCAAGCCTTTATGGAGGCTTTTATGGGTTGTGATGCATAGGGTTGAGTCGTGGAGGGTATCAAGATACCAAAAATAGCAGGAGCTTTACAAGGAGTTGAAGATTAGCCCGACTGCCTACAATAATCTAGATGTTTCTTTTGTTGGTCTCGGTGATTGTCCTTTATTTAACTGTTGACAGTTTGGTTTTGTTGAGCAAGATAGTCGGGAATCTCATCTTTAGGTCATCTTCAGCTTGCCAGATTGAAGCTATCTGGCTGCCTAATTGGCTATTCAACTAGATTGACATGTGACCAGGCACACCATCAAGATCCTCAGTCCAGAAAGAAATTGCCATCATCTCTTGTGTGCTATCTGAATAACTGGTGTCTACAGTAATTTGATATTATATTCTCATCATGTTTGGGGTTGTGCATCACATTGGCATCAGGACGCCTACATTCAGTTTCATCGGGGGGCCTGAATACCCTGTTTACGTCTATACAATGAAACCAGTGGCTTGTTTTGTTTGACCGATGAGCCAGCAGCCTGCTGCAAAACACCATGTTTATCATTTTCAAGGGAAGATTATGCTTTCTGTATTGTCTGGGTTTCGTAGGGCGTAGTAGAAAATGCAAGTCTTGCATGACGGATGCAGTTGCACTTTTATGTTCCTGGATCGATGGCATTGGGGGGGGGGGGATGGATTAGTTGATTACGATGCTTCCAGTCGATTTGGTCCATTTATTCGGAAATGAGCGATTAGTATATTTTTTTTTACTTAAGTAAAATGGGGTTATCATCTGGCGATTATAAGTGGAGTGGCGGGTGGTTGATTAAAGTGCGGGGGAACCGGTCATGTTATCCGATTGACCCGGGGCCCCACTATCGATGCAATGCACGATTTGATTGGCTGGGTTGTCTGTTATATCACGGGACTAGAAGTTGGTTATGTAAGCACGAGAACCCTTCTGGTTCTGACGTCATTGCCGAGAGGCACGAAGATGAATGGTTATATATAGCATGATGAAAAAGCTCATAAACCTGATAGCCCACCTTTGAACTCAAAAGTATCAATGCTTCACCAGGTCGCTCGATTGCACTACTTTGGCTCGCTAGAGTCGGATTTTCCACAAACTGCGCTTCAAAATACATGCGGGCAAATACTCAGACCACTAGCAGTTAACTGCGGGTTGAATCAAAGTTCCAGACATTATATGCTTTGGATACAAAGATCTTGACGAGGGAAAAATACGCAAAGCAAGTCATACAGTTTGAGGCGGGTTAGATTTGTGAAAATTGTTGTCAGTAATAACTATGAGTTCTGTTTCTGTATACAGACCCACCCGCCAATATCGAGTTTGGCTCAGTGATTCTTCCAACGATCTACACTTGACTGTGAACCATAGTAGTAGTGGCTGTGATGATTATCGGTCATATATGTTTACATAGTCTTTGTCTATCCCATCGCAAAATTGGAGCACTCCCACCTTCAAAAACTCGCGAGAAACAACAATCGACATCATTATGAAGGCATCCCGTTGTATATTGAGGTCCATTGAGGGATTAACCATAACCAACGAATGGAGAGTTGATGTTGGATCAATGTAACCATAGGTGCATGACGCTCTGGGAAGCATGACTTGAGCGAGTTGACAACAATAATGTGATAGGGTTTGCCAAGATTTTTGACTTGACCAGATTTTGACGGACGGAGAATACGAGGTAGGATGTCATCTAGAGTCGTAGGCGTAGTATTCATGTATATACGATTTTAAATAAGGTCCTCAATGAATTTGTGAATCCACTGAGTCCAATAATTGCTATTATTGCACACTATTGATATTTATATGATATTTATACTAAAGCAAACGGAAAGCAAAGACCTCTTTCCATGCTGTACTTTTTGAAGCCTTGTCTTTTCTTTTTTTTCCAGAACCTGGCTCGGTGACGGCATGGACGATCATTCGCACGGTAAACTCCAGGAATTCTTCAGCCAGCTAGCCGGCCAGTTGACGTGAACGTTTCGTTTCCCACCCTTTCACCCTTTTGCCGAGAAATGCACAAATTCAGACCCACCCCTCCAAAATTCCAATTCCAGCCAGCCAGCTAGCCAGTGAATGAATGCAGATCTTTTGCACGCTGGCATTGGCAGGCCAGCAGCCGAAGGTGCGGATGTGGTTGTGGGACTATAGGCCGTGGATGGCCAACAGGACAAAGGACAATTGAATGAATGGCAGGAATGGCATTATCAAACACACAAGCGGCCAGCTTGAATGATGACCAAAATGTAAAGGTGCTGAGTCTTGTCAACCGTATCCCATCTGACTGGCACGGTAACTTGGGGCTGTGAAGTGGAAGCGGCCCAGTCTTTGTGGGCGCGGCGGTACATTTTTATGTACAGTCAATATTCGGAAGTCGCTAGGCGGGACTCTAAAGAAAAAAAAAGAAAACTAAATACATAGACGCTGATGTACAGCCGCTAGCCGCACGGGATTGTTCATATTGATAATCTCCCGGCTGCACAGCAGAAATCCGTAGTCCCAAAGGCTGTGCAGACATCACAATTTATTATACATAAAGTGAAAGAAAATCCTAGATGTGTTCAGCTAAAAAGATTTGGGTCATAATGCCACAATAGTCTATACAAATTTTCTGATCACTATACAGACACCTTTTTGCAAACCAAAACTGCCAGCATTCCAGCTTTGCTTTGCTTAACAATGCTCATCCCGCTCCGCCCGTGTCTCCAAAAGCAACCAACAAGTGTGAAAATATTATATTCTTTGAGGCGATAATACGAGCTTGGTGGGAAGAGAGAGATTTGCATGATGATGCCAGTTCAGCAAATTCCTTTCTTTCTGTGTATCTTTAGTTTATGTCTGTCTCCCTTCCTTCGCTGGTCTGTCTATAGTGATTGCCCTTTTTAGTGGTATTTTCCGGCATCACATAAAATGATCATCAACAAAGGCAGGCGCGAGTGATTTTTTATGGGGCTTTGCGGATGCTTTGCGGTTAAACTAAAATGTATAATGTGTGTAAATTAGATTCACACGAGGCGAGAAGGCGGGAAGGTACTTGAATGTTGAGGGTTCTCTTGTCTTTCAGAGTCTGGTGGAGATTTTCTTTCTTTTTCTTTTTTTTCTTTTTCGACTCAATAGATCCGGTGTGACTGCTTACAGAAGCTCTACACAAATCAGTCGTTACTGCAAATATATATTTCTTTTTCTCTTTTTTTGTCAATACCAGATCTGGCATCGTAAGCTTCAGATACCGAGTCGGGTTCAACCTGTTATCTCGTGCGACATATATAGTCATCAACATCTTCTTTTTCCGCTCTCAAGGCCTGATCAGTACAGAACGTTATCATCAGCATCACCTGCTGTCTCTTTTTTTTTGTTCTCTCGTAACGTGCTGGCCGGACCTATATATATATACGCTTTCGTCTGATTGGGATTCAAACAAAGGCCCTACCACAACCATCTTGGAGCAAAACCCGAGATTTCAAAATTAAGCATCATTATCATCACTATCACTGGCTGTGATCAGCACAGTCATCGGCTTCCAATTTCTAAAAAGTCCAACTCTGACATCATCGGTTATCACACTATTTTCGACGTGTGCCGCCTCTCTCCAATCTTCCTCTTCCGACCCCTGCAAGCCATCATCCGGTACTAGGACTATATACAACGTCTAATTGTCGTATTCACTAAGAGAAAAAGGGGACATATTTCGGATCTAGCAGCTGACTTTGGCTCTGTAGTTCATATCCGGCTACACACTCTCGTTGCTTGCCCCACCGGTCTTTTAGTCTTGCTCTTGATTTCTTTGCAAAAACTCACTTATTGTCCTGTTGTACACATCTGCCACTGGTCTACCCCACCAATATAGATCGCCATAATGCGCTGGTCAATACTACAAAAAGCAGCCCACTTGGTTGCGCCATTACTCGCCTCGGCACCTCTTGCCAGGGGCTATGATTTACGGCCTGATGATTCGCGTATGTGTGCAACCTACTTGGCCTTTTTTGGCATTGTCTGATGACTAACCGTCCCGTCTCATGTGGTACAGAGAATATCAAAGACATCGCGGCGGACATTGCCGAGGATATGATGACCTTTTACCAGCAAATAATGGTCGCTGGTGCCCCGGGAGACTTGAAACCGCCATACTACTGTGAGTTGTTTTTCCTCGCACTAGAAGAATAAGCTTTTAGCTCCCACAAACTCAAGTTTGTATGGTGATATCCTTGTGCTAACCAAACCCTATCTTTACCGACACAGGGTGGGAAGCCGGAGCCCTCATGAACGTGCTCATCGACTACTGGAAGCTCACCGGCAATGACAAATACAACGATGATATCATGGCCGGTCTAATCCATCAAGCCGGCAAGTACTACGATTATATGCCCGACAACCAAACCCTCACCGAGGGCAATGACGACCAGGGTTTCTGGGGCATGGCCGTCTTGGCCGCGGCCGAGCTTGGCTTCGAGGAGCCCATGGGCAACACCCCCAATTGGCTGACTCTGGGCCAGGCTGTCTTCAACACACAAGCTTCCCGCTGGGACACGGAGCACTGCAACGGCGGCCTGCGGTGGCAGATTTTTTCCTGGAACAACGGCTACGACTACAAAAACACCATCTCCCAGGGCTGCTTCTTCAACATGGCCGCCCGTCTGGCTCTCTACACCGGCAACGACAGCTACATCGACTGGGCCGAGAAGACGTGGGACTGGGTCATTGACAAGAAGTTCATTGACGACAACTACAACGTGTACGACGGCGCCTACATCAGCACCGACTGCACTGAGCTCACGCCCTACCAGTGGACCTACAACAATGGCGTCTTCATGCTGGGCGCCGCTGCCCTCTACAACCTTACCGAGTCAGACACGTGGAAGCAGCGCCTCGACAGCCTCATCAACGGAACCGGCATTTTCTTCAAGGGAGACAACCATGACATCATGACTGAGATGGCCTGTGAAACGGTCCAGCGCTGCAACTACGACCAGCAGTCCTTCAAGGCGTACCTGACCCGCTGGATGGCGTCCGTAACGCTGTGGGCCCCCTACACCGCCGAGACCATTAAGCCTCTGCTGCGGGCCACTTCGATTGCCGCCGCCAGCCAGTGTGTCGGCGGCGACAATGGGCGTCTTTGCGGCCTGCAATGGTCCACCGGTAAATATGACGGTACCTCGGGCATGGGCATGCAGATGGCAGCGCTGGAGGCTATCTTAACCAACCTGATCGATACGCAGCCTGCCCCATTGACCGCCCATACCGGTGGCACCAGCAAGGGCGACTACAACGCCGGAAACGACGATGGGCGCACTGCGGGCTCCGTGTACTACGGGCCGATCGGCCATGGGTCTCGCGTTGGCGCCGGGTTCCTGACCTTTGTCATTGTCGGCTGTGTCGTTGCGGAGGTTTTGTGGCTGCTCAAAGATGAGGCCCTGACGCTCAAGGAGTTCTTCTCGGGCACCGGGTTGAAGCTTAGTAAGGGGGATCTGTCCTCGCCTCGCCATCCCGCTACCGGTGGCGTATACATGACAAACAAAGCCGCCAGTGGCCCTTCACTTAGTCCCGGTTCCAACTCGCCGGGCACCCAGTCAACACCGATGGCCAACAGCTCGCCAAGCAGTGATCATGCTACTCCGGCTACGGGCCCCGAAACAACCACCGCCCAGCCGGTTCAGAGTGTGGCGGGCCAGGTTCCAGCGGCGGTAGTGGCGCAGCCTCACGTGCGAGAGGTTGCTTAGTGAAGCTTCATTCCGCCTTTTGTGTTGGGGGGGGGAGGGAGAAGAAATAGTTATAAGGAGATACTTCCGGTGGCTATGGTGAGGAGGGCTTCCAGGTGGCAACCTACTGAGCTGAAGGGGTCTGCAGGTGCTCTTGTTGAGGGGAAGGGGGTTATGTTTAAGTTTGATCGATTTGGTTGAGGACCACATCATGACGTCACGATGGTTTTATTCTGTTGGATCACAGGACAACGGGATATTTTTTCAATGATGGCGCAACGATGGAGGGAATTTTGCTGTTTTGGATGTCTCCGGCAGTTGGTTGAATAGGGTTAATAGAATCAAGGATTAACTTGTATATTGTGTCTCTCGATCGTTGCTGGGATACGGCATAAGACCAAGCGTTCTGCATACTGTTCCGTGTTTTGGCACTTGTACTTGGTGGTTATCGGGAATTGGGCAAAAGTGAGTCAGAAATAATATCATCAATGCTTAGTCATCATATACTATAGATCAACTTCAAGATGTAGCTCCTTCATATCTAGACAATATATATACATTCTCACGTGAAAATAATTAAATCGAAACCAGCACGGGTCAATAATCATCATAGTTACTCCGTTGTCCAAACCAAAGACGTCATTTTCCTGTGCGTTCCCAGCCCAGCCTAGGTTGATAGGGAGTGATGACGTGGATAGGATGGGGATGTGGACGATTAGGTTACTATGAGGACAGGATATAAAGCTTTCTTTCCTTCTTTATTTCTTTGTGCTATTGGCAGTCTTGGGCAGCTTTTGCTGATGTTTATATTTGACAGTGGCATCCTGGGCTACAGGTCCATCGGCCGCGAGTAATTCGACATTGTGGCGGAGGCCACATGGGGAAAGAGGCTGTTTCTGTCACTTATCGCTAACCCTCAAGCTTAAGACCTGGGAACTGGATAATGAGTGTGTGAGTAATTACTAATTATGGAGATCTTGGTGGGTGGCAACTACGGTATGACTATTGTGAATCAATGGTGTAGACTATTGAAAACTCTCCCCTCTTTTAAATTCAAGCTCATTTTCCTATTTATTATCACGATCCTTCTTAATTGTGAATTATCTGTCTCAGTTTCTGGTTAACGTGGCGAGGGGGAAGTTGTTTAACGGGGTGAAGAGATGAGAGGACTTTTTTGTTTCTTTGGTCTTGAAACTACAAGCTCATTTCTGCACACCGAATTTTATATACAACAAGTTTCACACCAGTACTATGGAGTTGTCAATGACTTCCCACCGTGTTATATATTGTACGACAGAAATCCTAATCCCAGTCTTGGCATACGAAAGGTTTACACCTCTTTGGAGACTCTTTCTCCATTCCCACCTCCCCAACCTATCATGATTCTCAATATTACCGGATCAAACACATCTGCAGCTTGCATCTAGAAAGGGTAAGTGTTTGCCTGTACATTGTCCTTTTTTTTATTTTGCAAGCCGCGTGTTTTGAGAGAGAGATATAGATGCATGCTGGTTTGTTTGTTTGCTACTCGAGTACAAACAATTTCTAGAGTTTTACCCATTCATGCCCGCACCTTCCCATCATACTCGGATTCCCTTCGGTCGGGGAGATTCCCGATGTTGCGAGAGTAGGCTCTTCTCTAGAGAAAGAAAGAGGGAAAATCCGAGTCTGTAGACAGATTTCTCCCGCGATAACAGGTGTCTGACCACCTGTGCTTGCTTGCTCGCTCTGCCAGTTTGTCAAGCACCCTCCAGTCTGTGCTGGAGAGGTGATTGTTACATATATATATATATATATATATATATATATATATATTGTTGAATGTATGGGTGGTGAGGATAGGCTAGTTGACTTGACTGTGGATAAAAGGTTGAAAAATCACTCGTGATTGGTGTGGTCCCGGCGTGCGGGTGGCATAGGCATGGACTCCATATACTAACGGACTGGCAATTGCGAGGAGTTGCTGATAGCTAGTAGAAGTTTTGTCGACACTGAACAATATAAAGTTAGTCCTAGAGTCTGTTTCTTTTCATCAGGTCATATCACTATTAAAATAATTGCGTTCTTTAGCTTCATTTTCACATTCACATAAGATACTCAACATTCGCTTTGTTTGTTAGAGTTTTTAACCCATACACACGCAGCTCTCAGACTCCATCTTCTCCAGCAATGACCCATCAAGATACCACCCAGATACCACCCCATGGTACGACACACGGCATGTTAATCTTACTCGGTGCCACGGATCGTGTTGTGAGCGGATTTATTTTGGCCCGCAATGCCACTGCAGATGCTGCAGATACAGACACGACGACAGTTTGGGTTGCACGTGAAACCGGCCGGTGGACAGAGAAGAGATACGGAATGAATCGGCTGTGTTGCGAACAGATGATGGGGTTGTACATAGATTGTATTATAAATTGTAGAGGTTACCGCTACATGTACATGGATGGATGAATGGCATTTTGAGGAAATTATGGTCTTTATTCAAGGGCGGAAATTTTGAGTGGACTGCGAGAGAGAAGGGACTTTCTTGGTGATGTGCAGGGGCATACTGCCAAATGCCACGTCAAGCAGGAACAGAGGCAATAAGCAGAAATACTGCTGTCGTCATGCACAGGAAGCAAATATATAATTCTGCATCGTGACTTGAACATTGACTTTTGCAAGGTCTAGAATCACCAAAGAGATCCAGGGGCCCGGACACATAAGAGAAGGGTTAGGACCAACTGGGGAAGGGAAAAAAACGTGAAATGAAAGGATGCGGAGGCGAGATTTCGATAGATGGGTTGCTGTCAGATAACATCTTTCACATGTACTTTGGTGGGTATTCTTCAGCGGCGAACAGACATTTTACTATTGGTGGTTTTATATGTGCCAGACAATGATTCCACATCATGGCGAGGATAGAGATTCTGAATTATTTCGGCGATTTCTGGAAAAGAAAAAGCGGAAGACAATAACGAAGATGACGATAGCAACTGGTGCACAGATCGCCGGGCGAAAAGTCTAGACAGTTGTGGATTTTGTTTTCGCTGCGCAAGCCAATAGTTTGTGACAAGCTCACAATAGAGCAGGTAGATAAGTAGGGGATTGTGGACGGTGTCAGACATAGGGTCATAACCCTACTGTTCGGTCATCGACATTACCAGACTTTAAGTATACATGTGGTATATTGAATCATGCTTATACAACATCAGACTAACTAACGCCGTCTGTTTCAACATGATGGGCTCAGTTTGAGGTTGAGTTGTCCCCAGAGTTGTCCCCGCATATGCAACTTGCTGGTAACGATTACATAGTTTGATTCACGTGCTGCATGCAAAGATGAGAAATATCCGACCCAGAGGCTGACACTTTGAAGGCTGGCTTGTTTAGCGAACCAGAAAATTATAATGTTTAACCCTGTTCCCAGCCTGGCCGGGCACGCGAGGAGAGGTCTACATCAATTGTCACTGCAGCTATATATCGTCACAACGAGGAGTCTTGCGATGGACCGTTTCTGGAGAGGAAATGCAGATGATTTACAAAAGTATTGACATTGTATGCACATATAGAATATGAGAGTGCATCTCAAGGCGACTAGGAGACGAAATAAAGATTCAAGTCAGAGAGAGAGAAAAAAAAAACCATTATGAGTGATGCACAACCACAGCCTGAAACACTGACTGCGTGGAATCCCTTTACGGGAATCCACAATTATCGCCGCCCACGTCTCAGATTAGCAGAAAACGACACAGGACGAATATATATTGGCAGAGATATATTGAAACCCCCCCCCC